>VZZY01007153.1:18749-30204 GCA_013400335.1 Eurystomus gularis | reverse complement strand
CATAGGACAAGTATTTCAATTTAGTCTTACTCACTTGAATCATTATGCAGATACTATTTAGCAGAATTGTACAGTAGTGAAGCTTTACACTAATTTTTTGTGTTTGTTCACTCAGTGTTGTGTGTGACAATACATAAAAGAACACATTTCTTGTGTCTCTGCATTGGTGCATGTTTTCTTAGTTTGGAAGTGGCTTCAAAACTCAAATGAACATTTGGCACATGACTGAGACCTAGAACCCGATATATAGTCATATCTTAGCAAAACTTTGTGATCTGTATTGGACTGAATAAGATACTAACCAGGATAAAAGTAGACATGAATCCTTGTTTAAAGAGAAATTCTAAACTGAAAGCATTCCTTGAAATATCAGCATGCATCAATATACTAATTAATGCCCCTTCCATAATACAGCTTCACATGCTTAACTGAAGGTAGATCTCAGTCATTGTATCATCTATTTGTAGGTATACAATTTATATATTCTGAACTGCCATTTTGACTGATTTACATTCAGCAGAGGACATGTGTAACAAACATATAATGTAGTGCATATGCAGATACCAAATCACTGAATGTCCAGGCCAAAAGGAATACTTCATTTTCTAAATCCTTTTGAATTTTAACACTTCCATTAGAAAATGGTTTCTATTCTATCTAATCAAATGTTTCTGTGTGGAGACCTATGAAACCATCAATAGAAAAAGTTGATATGGAACAAGTAAAAAGTAATTTTTGCCTTTGCATCTTATATTCACTATATGACTCCTCCTCCTCAGATGTCGAGGGTAATTCAGAGCTTGTTTATTATAAAGAGTAATTCCTGAGGAAATGCTATATCCAGGTCGCCATATATCACTACTAGAGGGCAGAAATGTGGTTACAATTTTTTTGGTTTTTCTATTAACTCTTGTCCAGGAAAAAAGAGTATAATTCAGGTACAATTTGAGGACTAAAGGATATATTATTCCCTCATTTGTTACATTATAACAGCATCTTGGCAAAATAATCTCAATGCTCCAATAAGGAGGCCCACAGAAACACTGACAGAAAATCCATGAAATGCAAATGGGTAGGATCAGGAGCAAGTATTTATATAGGGCTGAGTATACGTGTACTCAGGCCTCTTCACAGGAATTCTGACACTCTCCCCCTGGACAAGAAGGGGATGCTTTTTGCCAGTATCAGGGATGTAATGGTGGGTGTTGCACAGGTCTTTGGTCTCACTCAGTGTCATTACTGTTATGTTCCCGGTAGATTAATCTGGATACCCTACCATGCAGCAAAGTATCTTTGGTAATGCATATTATATTTTGAAGCGCGAATGCACTTGAGTCTATATTTTGTTTTGTTATGCCAATTCTTACCCAGCCTCCTCCCTATGAAATAAGTAGAACCATTCCAGATATACATCACTATAATGGTGGGCAGAATCCAGTCACCTTACTTTTTACTTTTTTGGAAAAGAAATCTGAATAATCATGACACTCTATAAAAAAGGAAAACTATTATGTGAAATCTGGAGCATACAACTTCCATTAAACAGACGGAAAGAACGTCTACTATTTCACTTTGAAAATGAACCAGTAAGAGTTAAGTGAGGTGGGAATGATAGCCCATAAACCAGATCACAACAGCTGTGCTCCATGTCCACTGCAGTTCCACAGAAAGAAGGAAAATTAATTTTAATTGTATTTCTCTTATTGGCTTAGATGATCTGGCAGCAACACAGGGACTTTGGTATAATTTTGTTTCTTGGCTGTGGTCCACTCAGCCTTAACATTAAAATAAAGGAATGTAGCCATAATACCAGAAACACCCTGGAAGAGGCTTATGGTCTGTCCAGGGGACAAGAGAATTCTATATGTCTGATTTTAGCTAGAAACACAACAGCAAGCATGTGGAAGTCTTGAAGTGTAAGTGAGAAAAAAAAGGTCTGATTAAGCCGTAGGGAAAGTCTTGCTTCCTTACAGCTGAGCAAAGTTGAAGAGGGAGCCAAGTATTCCCCATGTAATAGTGAGTGCTTGTTGTTATAATAAAAAAAAGAGAAAAGTATATTTATGTGAACTTATGCAGGAGGGAGGGTGTGTTAAACGATTAAGAACTGACGACCTTATTTCAGGGAGCCAGAGTAAGCCATGATGTGTAAGGCAATTGTGAACTGTAATAAAATCTCAGATCAATGTAAATATTTGAAGAATTAATTTTGTAACTTCACCATGGACAAAACACCAATCCAGGACCCGTTTCTACAGTGCAATATTGTCTGTCATTATAATTTTAAAATTTCACATCCAACTGACTCTTTGAAGTCTCATATAGGAATAATACTTTCTTTGTTATGGTTTTCTATTTTCCATATATTTCTTTATGCTAAAGATTAGCAAATAAATAATGCGTGTTATGCTAGTGGGGTGTCGACTGTTTCTTTTCCTCTTCTCACTACGGAAAATTGTGGGGTTTATCTTTCTCTATTGCTTTCAGCTTTAGATATGCCACTAACTCAGTGTTTTTCATAATGAACTGCACTAAGGAAATATATAGAAAATGCCAGTGACTCAGGCAGTAACGCTGCATTTCTCATCAGCTGTTTTGATGATGACAAACCTTGCTGTCAGAGCAAAGCTGTTTTTGGAGAATAATTTGTTTCCATAGTTATGTGTGGGAAGCAGTATAGCTACTCCATAGTTTTGATTCTCCTCCAGCCTCTTTTTATAAACCAGATTACTACCTGTGGTAACATCATCAAACCTAAGCAAGTCCTTCTAAAGTGCCGCAGGTGTAATCATATGCCAGAGTAAAAATTATCCGGTCAGTTTGAGGCAAATGAAGCAAAGCATTTCTGTCAATGTGAGGGTTCAAACTGAAGTGATCTCACATAAATGTTTTTTCTGTTTTCTTTTTTTCACCGGCCAAAGCTTCAAAATGGTTTGGCCTGAAACCTGCAAATCAGTTTGCTTATGTTGGACAAAGGGAGACAAAAGAGCTGTTCCATGGGGCTGGCCTGGAGTAAAAGGGGACAGTGAGAGCTACATGAGAGAGTGGTAAGATGTCTAACAAGGTGGGAATAACAGAACACAGCTATTGTCCTACCAGTTTTGGAAGCCTTATGATAGGACCAGAAAAAAAAGATCTCTCAATGTAGCTTTTTGTTTGACAAGGATGATCTCCTTTTCAGAAGTTTTTTCATGGAAGTTTTTTCATGGAACTATTCACACATATCTTTCAAAGTTTCTTTATGTAACCAACATTGTGCAAAGGGATATTAACATACTTGAGAGTCAAATAGAAAGTGAAAAAAAAAAGTAAGATGCTTTCTAGACACCTTAACACCTTTTTCAAATTCTCTTTACCTCTACATCTTTCATTTGTGTCCATTTGAAATGTCACAACTGATCTTTGCACAAAGTATAGTAGTGGAAGAAGGTTGAACTACTGTGAAACCTTAATCACTGAAGAAGTATCCACTGTTTATCACTGCTGCTTTTTAATATTATATTATATTTTTCAGAGTAATTCTTATTATATATTTTATGATATATTTTATGTTTTATTATATGTTTTATGCTGGTTGATGAAAAGCTCAACATGAGCCAGCAATGCACAAGTGCAGCCAAGAAAGCCAGTCTTGGGCTGCATCAGAAGAAGTGTGGCCACATGATTCTTCCTCTCTGCTCTGCTCTTGTGAGACCACACCTGAAGGACTGTGTCCAGCTCTGGAGCCCTCAGTACAAGGGAGACACAGACATCTTGGAGCGGGCCCATAGGAGGGCTACAAAGATGATGAGTGGGCTGGAATATCTCTCCTACAAGGACAGGCTGAGAGAGTTGGGGTTATTCAACCTGGAGAAGGCTCCAGAGAGATCTTATTATAGCCTTCCAGTATCAGAAGGGAGCCTACAAGATGGTCTAGTGGAAGATGTTCCTGTCCATGGCAGGGGGGTTGAAACTAGAGGATCTTTAAGGTCCCTTCCAACTCAAAGCATTCTATGACATCATATCAAATAATTTTCATACAGGCCCATACCCCTGGTGAATGTGAAACCAGAAAGCTAAGTTGGAGGGTTGATTCTGCTCTTCACCCTTTTTAGATCTGGGAAGTCTACGTTTTCACATCAAGTAGCATATTAGGATTTCCTTAGCTAGAGATTTTACCTCTGAGCCTTATCAGGTATTAGCTGTGTCTCATAGACTGTGCTCTGGTTCATACTTGTTAAGCAACTGAACACCCTGTGAACAAATATCCTTTCATGAATGATAATCTTCATTTCAGGTTTTGGAAATCAATAACCAAGAAAGGAAGAAATACATTTTCATTTTCAATACTGTACATGTGGGTAGGTGTATTAAAATAACTAAATCAACATTGGTCCTCCATGTTAATATCTCTCCTCTGTGCTGGAAAAAGGGTATTAGTTGTCATGGTTTAATGGGCTACTCTAATGTAAAAATAAAATGAATTTTTTACCAATTTTGTCATTACGCATTTTTAGTGCTAGATTTCCCAAAGAGTCAGTAATGATAAAATATTCCTATCTCAAAAATCTTATAAATCAGCATCAATACTAATGTGGATAACTTCTTAACAAGATAGTGACTGTATTCCAGGTAGTCTACATGTTCTGTTAGGGATCAAACATTTATTTCAATCAAACAAATCTTTGTTTTCTCCCACTAAGCAGTGTTGTATGTCTGTGCCGAGTTTGAGATTAAAAGATCATGGGCTACACAAAACAATTAAACATTTGTTCTACTGTACCCCTACTTGAAAAAGAAGAGCTGCTCTGTGAAAGAAAAACAACAAATTCATAGTACTTTTGAGAGAGGATGCAGTGACCTGATACAGATAAGATGCACTCCTTTTGCCCTATTCAAATGTTAAGCTATCTAATGCAAATATTATTTTCCAGTATCTGAAATCATTCATTTACCCACACCTCCAGAAAGCCATGAATGCAAATCTCTTTCAGTTACTGAGGTAGCTTTCATTAACTTATTTTCATGAGACATTAATGGCTTTGTACTGTGACTGTTGTTTTCTTCCTATGATAATGAAACTTTTCAAGGGATGCATGAAACTACTTTGCAACGTGTTCTCTTTTTTTCCCCATATTTTAACATCATCCTTATATCAACAGTCTGTATGGTAAGTACTGCAGTTACATTTACTATTCAATTTCAGTAGAATTTATGGATATTTTTAATGTATGTCTTTTGGATATTATATGTTCTGTTATTATTTAGGTGCGGTTTACCTATAAAGTCATCTTCTATCTTATACTTAGTGTCTCATTTATCTCATAAGTCTTACCCTGTTCTGTTTCATGTTGATTATTTTACTGTTAACTTTTCAAGAGACTTAGTATGAAATATTTTATATGCCTTTTGCTCTCTGTTAGTCTTTGTAAAAATTAGCAATGATTTAAAGCCCTAAAGCAAACAGATGTAGCTCTGCTGTAAGAAAGAGGAGCCAGAGAACAAGAACCACTTCACAAACATGAGGCAAACAAGCCGTCCTTAAACTCTGTCCTATTGATCATACAGAGCAGCCTCAAACTGATTGAAGGGACTCAGCCAAAATAGGAAGTTCTTGTGGTGAGACGGCTGATACGGTCAGGCTGGAAAACCTCTCAACTACTTCCTGTGGTCACCCAAATTCCAAGGCTTTGCCGAAGCAGAGGACACTCTGAATAAAGGATTTCTTAGAATTTGCTCTGCTGTAGTTAGGGGTTCTGCAAATGGCATGTGACTCAATCCTGGATGATTTCAGTTCCTTGAGCAAATAAGATAAAGTAGAAAAATGTTTCCCTGCTTACCCTGGAAAGATTCCCATAAATAAGAGGTACTCCAGCCAGGGCAACTTTTCTGTGTAGCTTTGCTGACATTTTGGTGGTCTATTGCAACCTCCAGCTTCAACTGGCTTCAGTATAAAGAACAGAGAAGCTCTACTGACACCTGTTACTGCATATTCTTAATATGGACATGTCATCACTTTGATAACCAAAATCACATTCACCCTGAAAAATCTTCTGTGAAAAGGACACAAGATGTAACTTGCAAGGTATCATGTGTTACCTCAAAGCACTGCACATGCTCAAGTTTTCAGTTCTTGGCAGCAGGCACAGACGAGAAGAGAATGATCCTTACGGCCTTGCAGAATTAGACTTTGAATAAGAAATACCCACTACTGCATTGCCAAAATTTTGCTGGAAAGAACTGATCTTCTTTACAGGATCTGGGCCATAGTATGTTCAGCTCCATACCTTGTTTCACAAGCATTAGACTCTACTCCAAACAAGCAGAGCAGATAAAGGTAACATTATAATCTCCTCTACGCAGGAGAGGAACCAAGCTGTGAAAACACTTCCCTGTAGTAACTCTGCAGAGCTGGAACAAAACTGGTCCTTGGGCCTCCCAGGGCAGGACTGTCAAGACCTGTTGTTTCAGCACTCAATCTCCAATCTATTTTACTGGATCCCAGGTAGAGGGACCCCTCTGGAAATCTTTCAGTTTGCAGATTTAGAAAAACCATCAATACATCTTCCCCTTTCTCCAGTTTCTTTCTGTCCTACCTTTACCAATTCTATACCAACTGCATTCAAATCTCTTTTGCCTACTGCTATTATAAAACTACACGTAGTTTTCACTATGTATGCTCAGTATGCGAAATACAAATTAAGAAGTATTTAAGTCCAGCATCTAGTGCGACAGAATAAGATGCAAGCTTACTTACATTTTAGGCATCTAGCTCTGCTGAGGAAGAGATGACCTAATCTTTTTTGAAGCCAGGTGCTTGCTTGTGTTCTGATAAAGTCAGTGGAGCATATACACAAATCCTTCAGAGGTAATCTATTTCAGTTAGAACAACTGCTTATACTAATCACAGCAGCTCTGCTGGTAAATAAAATAGAATGTCAAGGTACTGGCTTGTTGCCAAGCGCTGGACTCCTTCGGGCATATAGCTATTGGAGAAATCTACATAGAGAGGTCTAGCACAGAGCCAAGAGCTGGACTTGAGCACATGGAGGACAGGGAGGAAATCCTAGGTAGACAGCATGGATTTATTAGGGGCAAGTCCTGCCTGACCAAACTAGTGAACTTCTACAATGAAGTGACTGCATCAGTCAACAAGGGAAGACCTATGGATGTCATCTATCTGGACTTCTGCAAGGCCTTTGACACAGTCCCCCACAATATCCTTATCTCTAAGTTGGAGAATTACGGGTTTGATGGGTGGACTGTGCAGTGGATAAAGAACTGGTTGGATGTTCGCATCCAGAGAGTGGTGGTCAACAGCTTGCTGTCCAGATGGAGGAAGGTGATGAGTGGTATCCCTCAGGGGTCTGTGCTAGGACCAGTGTTGTTTAATATCTTCATTAATGATATTGACAGTGACATTAAGGGCACCCTCAGCAAGTTTGCAGATGATACCAAGCTGGGGGGTGCAGTTGATATGCCTGAGGGACAGGATGCCATCCAGAGGGACCTGGATAGGCTGGAGAGGTGAGTCCAGATGAACCTTATGAGGTTCAACAAGGCCAAGTGCAGGGTCCTGCACCTGGGCCAGGGCAACCAGCATTATCAGTATAGGCTGGGAGAGGACATACTGGAGAGCTGCCCTATGGAAAGGGACTTGGGGGTGCTGGTGGATGAAAAACTGGATATGACCCACCAGTGTGCAAAGGCAGCCCAGAAGTCCAATCATATCCCGGGCTGCATCAAAAGAACTGTGGCCAGCAGTTAGTGAGACCTCACCTGGAGTATTGCATCCAGTTCTGGAGCCCCCAGCACAAGAAGGATGTGGACATATTGGAGCGCTTCCAGAGGAGGACCACCAAAATGATCAGGGGAATGAAGCATCTCTTGTATGAAGACAGGCTGAGAGAGCTGGGGTTATTCAGCCTGGAGAAGAGAAGACTCAGGGGCAACCTTATACTGACCTTCCAGTACCTGAAGGGGGCCTACGGGAAGGCAGGGGAAGGTCTGTTGAAAACGGTTTGTAGTTATAGGCCAAGGAGTTATGGTTTTAAGCTAGGAAAGGATAGATTTAGGCTGGATATTAGAAAAAACTTCTTTAACATGAGGGTGATAGTTCACTAGAATGGGCTGCCCAGACAGGTGGTGGAGGCCCCATCCTTGGAGTCATCCAAGGTCAACCTGACCTAGGTAGAGATGTTCCTACTTGTGTAGGGAGGTTGGACTAGATGACCTCTAGAGGTCCCTTCCAGCCTAAAACATTCTATGATTCTATGACTCCTTCAGGCATATAGCTATTGGAGAAATCTACGTAGAAAGGTCTAGCACGGAGCCCGAGAGAGATATAATAACTAAACTTTGGCAAATCAGAGTTTCAGTAATCAGCCTCCCTGTCTTTCATTTAGCAGCATAGACACACTCAGTGGGTTCACTGCCTCTGTTCCAAGGGTCCATTTCATGGCCCTAATACCTCCTTCACCTATATATTCAAAGAAAAATGTGAGCCATTTGCCTGTAAATCCAAATTTATATGCTCTGAAATGCCTCTTGCAGAATTTACCTCTTGCCTCTTGAATTGCATTTACCAGTTCTTACTCATAACAGAAGGTGATGTGATGATTAGTCTGGGTTCCATTCCCAGAAGCCTGTCTGCTGATCACAGTACTTAGTTCTTAGTTCATTGTTTTCAGTTCTGTCTATGAAACTTTTAGGCATTTCTGTGTTCAGTATCCCAGTCTGTAAATCCTTCTTTGTTTCTGGCCTTAAATACATATGTGGGCATTTAAACATGAGCTTTCTTTTTTTTTCCTATGTGAGAGCTTCCAGACGTTTGAACCTGTAAAAAATCTAGATGTTGCTTATGAACTGGTTTCCAATTGCTCTGAGTCTTCTTGTAAATATAGTAGCCATCATTATTTTTTTGAAGCTATTATACGTGTGAAATATGCATGATCAGATTGTTCATAAGGGAAAAGATGCCTGATCTTTGACAATGGTAATTGATTCTTTCCAGATCTCATCTTGTTATAATCCTTTGTCACTGGATACAGTACTTAAGGAGAATTTTATGAGTATAGTTTTTGGCCCAAATCCTGGCTCTATGGCCCTTGCAATACTGAAAGAGTGCAATAAGAGAATTTGTAATGCAGTCTTCCAGTAACGCAGTACGTTCCAAAGAAGTTAGTCCAGCCTCTACAGTGGAAATCGTGTTCAGAAAGAATGTCAGCCAGCTCTGAGCTGGTTCAATTTGGACAATTTCATTTTGAAATTGAATCCCTTGGGCTACTGTTTTTTCAGGTTTTTGATCTCAAGAGCCATCTTCTATCTGGAAGCAGAAAGAATCCAAGGGAGATGGGTAGAAGGGTTCCAGAGAAGGTCTGTGAAAACGTTGCTTGGAGGAGGCTAGAAAACACAGGGCCTTGGTGTGATTGCCATTACACAGCAGGTACAGTGACTTTCTCACTAAGGAATAAAAAATGACAAGATCTCTAGTTTTCTTTGTGAGATTATCCACTGAAGATTAATAGGAGGCAATTTGCCCTGAGGGAAATGTGTGGCCATGCTTACTCAGCCTCTTCATCCTGCAGTAATTTTTGATGAGGGTGTGGTTTACTGAAAGGCTGATTTGATGCTGATGAAGCAAGTGAAGTGAGTGGAAAATATACACTCGAGAAACAAAATGAGCATCAATGGCAGTACAATTTGCCCTTTCCTCAATGTACTTACTGCTCAAGTGATTCATCCTGAACTACAAGCTCAGCCTAGTCATTCAGAATACAAAGGTCTCACTTCCAAATTATTACTCAGAATCAAGTAGGAGGAAATCCCTGTTTAGGAGTGTGAGGGATAATAGAATTACATCTCAGGATGCCTTGGCAGGATGGAAAAACTTTCTCTTGGACCTAATTTGAGCCTGAAATATTTAATGAGTTGCATCATATCATGAAGTAATTAAGTATGGGAAGCAGATCATTTGGGTGAGTTCCAAAATGCAGCATGCCTAAGTCTGGGCTTCCCCATCATCACACATAATATGGTAAGGTTTCCCCTTGGCAAAGCCTTTTTTTTAAAAAGTAACTTTAAAAAGCCAAGCTTTCAATAAAAGTGGTTAGTTGGGATCAGCTACAGTCTATTTTTGCTCAGCTTCAGGAAGCAAACTTTTTGTTTGTTTGGAGTTTCTTGGTTTGGGGTTTCTGTTTGTTTTCCTTCTTTTTCAGCACCCAACAAACTGCACCTGTACAGCAGGGTGGCAAAGGCTGAAGGACAGCCTTGGTCTGACACTAATACTGCATCTACACTTCAGCTGAAACAGACAAAATACAATATTTGTCCTAGAGAAGGTATATAATAAAGTATATTGCTAATTGTTTATCTGGAATTAGGTTGCATTCAATATTAGGCAATTACTCCACTAGAATTTTTGGCTGCTTCTGTGCTTTGGGAAATTTGGCAAAAACTTTCTACAAATTTCCCTCCCCACAGTATTTTTTACTGTTTTCATTAGACAGCCAAATAAGATTGAAGCTGAATTGTACCAACAAGGATGTCTTACTTGGCTGCATGAGCTGCATGCATTGCTAGAAGCAGAAGGCTAATTACATGAATTATAGAGAAAGTCTTAAAAAATCCCCAAACAAACACAAGTTGCTTTTAATGGTGGTGAACTGTCTGGAAAGTGAGATTTTAATAGAATTGGTTGTGTTGACTGAACAGGAATAAGTGTTATAGAAAAAAAATCCCAGTCTCATGGGAGCCTCATCTCAGGGAGCTAAGAATCTGCATAGAGGCAAGTCATTGATGAGATTCCATTACTACCTGGATGAAGAACATGCTGGTTTTAATGAAACTGTGGAACTTTATATATGTAAAGCAGAATGATTGCCGTTTAAATCTGTAATCCAACAGGGAAACCACATTTACCTCCTAGACAAAGGTCCAATTTCCTGAAGAGTCAGTAGGCCCAAGACTACTCAAGAGAGTGTTCCTTCATGCCTGAAGACTCCTTATCTCTATAATATTTGTGCCTTCTCTAGTAAGTTTATACGTGCTTTGGTGCACCCTTGCAATAGCTGCTATCTTGGAAGGTGTGAGCAGCAAGACATAGGTATAGAATACCTATGCCCATGAGGAATCCACAGACTAATTCCCAAACGAATAATTTCTTTACCTAAGAGCCCTGGAGAGCTCAGCCTCATAAACTTCACCTCAGCAAACAGATCTCGTGGTAGCTGAACAAAGAGAAGTAAGATCTCCCCTTAGTTTGGCTTTAGCCTGAACATGCTGACACAAGTACTAATGCTCTCATAGTAGTGAGCTGCAGAGTAGATCACGTGGGCTTTTTCTTTTCTCTTTTCTTTTCTCTTTTCATTTTTCTTTTTTTCTTTTATCTTTTCTTTTATCTTTTCTCTCTCCTCTCCTCTCCTCTTCCTCTCCTCTCCTCTCCTCTCCTCTCCTCTTTCGTATAAGATTAGTAGCTGCA
>VZZY01007153.1:0-18646 GCA_013400335.1 Eurystomus gularis | reverse complement strand
TTCTCTCCTCCCCCCCCCCCCTCCTCTCCTCTCCTCTCCTCTCCTCTCCTCTTTCGGAAAAGATTAGTAGCTGCACAATCAAGTTCCTCACTATACCTGGCCATCCACTTCTCTTTATGCTCCAGGTTCCTTCATTCTTGAATTTCTCACAAATAATCGCATTAATCACATCTTCTTAGTAGTAACAGGCATAGAAACATAGAGAGGTGCAAAAAGCTTTAGTTTTTCAGCCTGCTTTGAGATAGTGTCTTACACACAGAGAAGCTTCTTTGCCTTGTCACAGTACAAACCTATTCTGCATTCCCCAATCCTTTTGGTGATACCACAGTAAGTGCCTTCCCAAAATGGACCCTTTTTCTCCTTTCTTTCTCAGTAGATGTGTGGTACTACTCAAGTATGCTACATGGTGATCTATAAGAATTTACATGGAATCATCATCAGTACAAATAAGGCTGTCAAAATATATCCTCAAGCCCTTACCTTTAAGAAGCAGGACTAAGAGGGCTTTTATTTAAAACTCGTCTATGTATTTCTTCTCTTGTAATCTGAAAAGGCTCTAGTTGTAAATGCTTCATTATCTAACAATTTTTTTAATGTAGTAAGGAATTGATTCTGTTACATATTTTCTCGTTTAAAAGAATACAATGTAATGTTCAAGCTCACATTTGTTTTCACAAAACATAAAAATAACTGTGACATGTAGTTATGATAGCTTCTATTAGAAACATCTCAGATGATTCAATTGTTATGGAAAGAAATGGTGGTTTTTATATCCAGGCAAGTTTTGAAAGCAAAAAATAAAATACCAACTCTTTGTAACTTAGATACATACTTACATACAGATTTTGGCTAGCATCTTATATTTATTGAAACCACTTTAATAACAATTTACCAAAATTCAGCAAGCATATATCAGTTTTAGCTCTATAAGAAGTGTGTTTGAGAAGGAGATTTATGAAGTAGATTGTATAATCTAAACCATGAAGACTGAATTTCTCTAAGTCTTTCCTGGACTCTAAAGAAAAAAAAAGAAAGAGTAACCAGTCTTCTTTGCAGGTGGGGGAAGGGGAAAAGGGGAAGACAGAGAAGGATTATGCCACAGGCTTGCTCTTGAGTATTCGCCTGAGGTCTCACTGTAAATATCTTTTCTAAAAACATTAATTAATGAACTAAAGTAGAGTAGGATTGGGACAATGTGCCTGTGCTATGTGATTTCCTTATTTATATCTTTTTTGACTGAAATTTGCAATAAATGTGTCTCATTTTTTTGTTTGCTTTTGTTTTTGTTATAGTAAATGTTCAGCATTTTGTGTCATGATGGGAATTTTAATGAATGCAAAACAAAAGCATTAGTGAGGGGTAATGCCCAGTATATGAATCAGGTAGGTACATGTATTCATTAGCACTGATTACTAACACTCTTTCATGCTATTGTACATCATAATGTGGGTCAATCAGATGCACCACAAAAAGACTTATAAAAGAGTTACTGACACTTTTCATGTTCACTTCCAACTCTGGATTGATCCAAAGTTTGTTCATAAAAATGCTGCTGTAATCTTAGACCAGAACACCAGAGCTTCCACTCTCTTTTTCACAAGTACACCCCTCTTGAGGGGTTTAGAAATGTAAGTGCCCAGAAGAAATGGGTCCTGAAAAGAGTCTGCTCTGAACAGCAACCTTTACATATGTCACAAGTGAAGGAATGTTTGTGCCTACCCATGGGGAATTAACTACTTCCCCTTGCAGCCTGGCCACTTCAAAGATAAAGTAGCAGCTTTTTTTCCTTTCCTTTTTTTTTCTTTATGGATGCTTCAAGATGCTAAGATCAACAACAGGTACGCAGTGCTGATGAATGCAGCTTATTTTGTAATAGACTTCAGAAATCAGAGAAATTCCAACAGAGTGGTGGAAAAAGTCACGTTTGATATATAACATAGGATACTGCTGGAATCTCAGCAGTAATCACAGTCAGCAGATGCAGCAAAATCTCAAAGATGGAGACAATTGTCAGAGGCATAAGAATCCAGAATCATAGTTGCTGCAACCTTTTTGCCTTCAGTGTGTTAAGGGAGTTTGACAAATACCACTTTGACACATCTTCCTTTTGCCTGCTGCATGGATAAAATATACCACTGCTGTTCCTTTTGTTATTCATATTTCTGAATTTTCAGCTCCTTCAATGAAAAATTGGTAATGTGTTTTCATTTTAAAAAGCAGACTTTTTTCCATAAGAAAATAACCAAGTACTCAATCAAAAAATGTTTCTAAGTGTACCAGTGTAATTAATTAAACCCTTCCTGTAGCTAACTGGTTTCTCAATGGTGTTCACTGATATTGTTCAGTCTGAGGCCATCCGTGGCCTCCCCCCACCCTTCCAATTTTACCACTGAATTAATCATGTCCATTGGTCTTGTTTATCACAGAAATGTGCTGCTAAATAGCATAACACTTTGGCTAAGAATATAGGGAATAAAAGCATGCTTTAGGCACATGTAGAGTAACTTTCTCACCAACAGCTCTTCTTACGTCCAAAAGGCTTTTCTGCTTCTCCCAGGGAGCAGACATTCCTGACAGCCATTAGATCTGAGACCACATCCTAGGGAACAAAACTCTCTTTAGCATTCTGCCTCTGTCAGTAGCCACTGTCAGACAAAGCAGGATGGTAATGATGATGGTTTCCACAGATCTTTACATTATACACTGTGGTATATGTGCAGATGTAATTTCTTTCTGGTCTACGGTTGTGTGTTCTTCTGTATCTTGATGCAGAAATAAGGTCTTCCTGCATTAACTGGCTTTCTTCCAGCTTCAGTCACAGTGACCTCCAGTTGTAACTTACAGTTCTCCATCTGCTTTTATAAAGTTGTTCTGCAGGTTTTACTCATTTCTTATTCAGCTTTTGATCAGGAAGGTTCCAAATTGCTTCCTGTTAGACTTTACTAACTCAAGTGATAAACTAACAAGTACTTTCATGGTCTAATTTCTATCTGTTAATACCATTAAATATACTACTAATTTCTATTAATGTACTATTAGAACAAGTAGTGGCTTATCCAGTCTTTTTCAGACTGTATCTCATTTGTCTTGGCTTTCTGCAAGAGTCACTGCGGCTACAAACTCTGTAAATGCTCAATGCTTCCCGTCCTTATGGTTAAAAAATTTCATATCTTAGAACCTTATTTTGCTGGGTTTTTTTTCCCCAATGTTTATCTCAAGTAACAGACACATACAGGTGAGCTCCTTAAAAGCATGTAGACATTTCAAAAACTAAATCTCAAACGTCCTGCTGCCAAGTTCTTGGACCTTATTATATTTCCAGGATCCCCTCCAACAGTACTGGGGGAGCTGGGTGTCTGATGAGTAGCCCAATCCCAGCTGAGTAGGATGAAATGAGAGAGAAAGGGATATCTTTTTAATGTTTAAGGAGCTGATTGATGAGAAATAGGTGTCAATGTATATTTCAAACTCTATACAATATGGGCTATGCTACTCAAACTTGGACAAGCGTGCAGCATCTAGAGTGGTCCATATGGTACAAGATGGAAGTCACATCAGAGCCTTGAGGCATGGCATGGACTTGATCCTCAGCCTTCCATACATGAAGATGCTGTCATCAGACAGCCAACCAGAAGAAGGTTTAGGAAAAACGCAAAAAGTCCAAATTGCCGAAGTCTCTGGGCATTTTAGAGGAATTGGGAACTGTTACAGTTAATTAAATGTCTTTTTTTTTGTGAGAAGGCTGCCTTACAGATTCAGAGAGACTTTTGCTTAAGGTAGAACTCTGGGCTTTGGGGAGCCAATTACCCTACTGTACCTGCGCACTGATGGAAAAATCACAGAATCATAGAATGGTTTTGGTTGGAAGGGAGCTCAAAGATCATCTAGTTTCAACCCTGCCATGGACAGGGACACCTTCCGCTAGACCAGGTTGTTCCAACCTGGCCTTGAACACCTCCAGTGATGGAGCATACGCAGTTTCCCTGGGCAACTGGCTCCATTGTCTCACCACCCTCATAGTGAAGAACTTCTTCCTTACATCTAATCTAAATCTACCGTCTTCCAGTTTAAACTTATTACCCCTTGTCCTATGACTACATCTCAGGCAAATATTTGGGTAAAGATCACAGAGCAGCTGACTTAGATGCTTAAGTATCTCAGAGGACCTAAGCCACAGCCGTGTTTCTTCCTCATTATTTTCAATCTTATTTCCTCTTTAAGATTATCTGACAATTACATTAGGTCTCCAGATCAAAGTATGCCACTTTTGTTCCTTTATTTTTTAATAATAATTTATTTCTAGTCCTTTTTAATGTATTTATCCTAGTTCTTTTGTTTCCTGATAAATATATGGCAGAAACCCTCTCATCTGTAATAGCAGGCAAATTAGCCTGAAGATGCAAATAGTCCTGTTTTTTTTTCAGTGAATTATTCAAAAGACTTCACAGATATTCCAACAGGGTCAGGCTTATCAAATACCTCAGTATTTTGCCAGTGAGCTCAGGATAATTTAAATTGCAGGTTTGATAACGTATAAACAGAAACACTATAAAAGGATAATGACACAATCCTTGATACAGGTCAGTTCAGGAACAATGAAAATGAACTGAATCCCAAATCACACTATTTCTTCTTCCAGAACCTCAGAATCATTTCTAGAAATCATAAAAATGCAAGCTTTGGTGAAATTGGGAGAAATATTTATGCTTTAAAATGATTGTCCAAAATGAGACACATTTCAAAACTTTAAAAATTCACCTCACTATTATTCTTTGGAGGTCTGATTCATAGATTAATAAAAGCAGTACAAAGACTCCTTTTAACTTTAGTGGACTTCAGGTTGGTCCCCATGTGAATTCCAGGAGACATCATGTCAGTGCATAAAGAGATAGAGATAAGCATGCAAATGCATTCATCATATCTAAAAGAAGAAAATACACCTATCTTTGAGGATATTGAAATGTAATACTGTGACATTTTAGATTCTATGGTTCAAATCACTTTCTCTTACCAGAGTTCCTGTGCTGTGAATCAGATCTGGATGGTTACCTCTGACCATATTTCCTACAGCATTTGTAGCCAATACATGGCTCTAAATACTTGGTTAAATGCATTCACCCCTGATGGCATCCTTCTGTGGGTTGTTGGGAAGAAACTTTCTGGCTTCCGTGAATCCAGCTTTGCTATGATGCTATGCAACAGCATGTAGAAAAGGGTAATCGAAAGGTTACTTTCTTTTTCCACATGTCCAGACACTTCTGGTCCGAAACAAGAGCCCAGTGGTCCTCTCCACTAATGTCAGTGAGGAAGCTGGGGGTGGGGCACACATAGGAAGGGCAGGACACAGAGAGATGGGAAGCAATATGTCTACATCATGCCTCTCTCAGTGAGGTTGACTGAGGCTTGCCAGTTACAAAAGTATTTACTGAACTAAACTGGTTTGAAGTAGAGTATAGCTGGTGTTATTTCCCATCCCATCCTCTAAATCACACTTAAACTGTTGCCAATGAGGCTTCTTCTGGGCTCTACTGCTGCAACAGAAAGTACCCGTAACAGCCTGTCTGTCTGTGAAACATACAGGGGTCTGAGAGGTCAATAAAGAAGGCCCTTAGGGGTCTCTGAGCGGTCTGAAGGTCTGCATCTGAAGGGACCTCCTACACACATTTTAAGGAATGGTCATTCTGGGTACTGTAAAATTCATTCATAACGAAAGCATCCTATGTAAATACAGAAGGCCTGGAACAATGCCACTTACCCTTCAATTCATATTGCAGTGGCTATGTTTTCTTAGAAGAAAAAGGGTTGGGAATTGTTACTTCATTTTTAACATTAGAGGTAAAATATAATTTCTTATTGAAGTTGCTTGCTCTAGTGCATTTGATTATATATAGTGCTGAGCAAGACAGAATTAATTCCCAGACCTTGTTCCTGCCTTCTAGCATTTTTTTTTTTTAATCTGTGGTTGACTTCAGTTTGCAGAGTCCTTGAAGCACAGCTCATTTTGTGAGTATCCAGAGAGATCTTAATATTTTATACATGTTACCACAAATAGCTTTTCTTTCTCCTTTTTTTTAGATGAGACTCATCAGCAAAGTGTAGTATAAGAGAAAGCAATATGCCTGGGTCACTTCTTTTCCATGGCAGTATTCCAAGCCAGGACTGCCTACATTCTCAGATGCTTGTAAGTCATTAACTGTTCATATGAAAAGAACATATGCTACAATTACTGAAATGAGAAAAAAATAGGAAGTGTAAAATGAAGCATGCATCTGGTTGTCTTTTAATATCATTACTATGCCTGCTAGACCCAAATTCCTTGACTAAATAGCAAAGCAATTTTGACTGTAGGAAGTAATTTCTTTGTAAACCATTCAAGTCTTTCCTACAGGTTTGGAGGGGGATGTGTTTGATTTGCTTTGGTTTGGTATTTGTTTTATTTTGTTGTTTGTTGGTTTTGGTTGTTTGGCTTTTTTTTTTCCCAAAAAAGGAAATGTCAAGAATAGACTACTATTTGCTTATTTAAATGTTTCAGCCTGCATACATTATAATTAAAGTTTGTTTCTCTCAGAAAAAAAAAAAAAAAAAAAGCTTTTCACTGTGCACCAGTTAAAAATTTAATTACATAAAATAGAAAATTAGAGGTTCCTCTTTGGTTTGGTACAGATGACCACAATTGCAGACCGTGTAAACACTTCCTAACCTTCCTGCACTAACTGAATTTCTGTTTTTTCCAACTTTCATAAGCAAATCCTGTCAAGGACTGTAAAAAGGATTAACAAGACTGCCATGATAAGCTTTAGATATGTGTGAAATACAGGTTAAACTGATAGAAGTTTGTAATACTTTTTAGACTATTGATGATCAGACAGATGAAGTAATAAAAGATTTTGTGTGTGTGTAAAATAGCCACGTTCAGCTTAATGTAGTTGTGTTTATCATTGCTGCACTTCTGGAAAGCATCTCTCTGCAGGACAGCACTTGAGGAGATGCTTAATTTGAACTGCATGTTTCTTCTTGTAAAATCAATGAATATAATAATCATGTGCTTAAAATCAGGCATGACATTAGGTGGTAGTCTGAAAGTGACAGATTTCCGTGCAAGCCTAAGCATTTTCCTGAATCAGGCCCAAGCTAGAGTTTGACAGAAGAAATGTTTTCATCACAGTGACAAAGATTTGTAGGAGGAAATAATGGTTTTTAGTAGATTAACTGTTCAAGTTTGGCAGAGCTTTCAGCTACATGGAGCTAAGAAGAGCTTCCTTGTCCAAAACACAACCTGTTCTTTAATTAATGTAGTAAACAAAAAAACTTTGTGTCAAGGATAAAATCAGCAAGGGGACCTGTTCCTGTTTTTCTTATACAACAAATCTAGTTCCTAATGTGTTACCTATTGGGACAACACCCCAGAGAGGCAAGATTCTTTTTTCTGCACACATTCTTAACAGAGTGCTATCCAGGTGTTCCTCAGATGAGCCAGAAAGAAAGCATTATATTATTATTTCGTTACACTCCATTAAACTTGATTTCTGAGCCAATCAAAGGTAAAATGTGTGGGCTTCATATCTGGTGCTCCTAAATCTCATCAATTAATATGTACACTGAACCTTTCCATTAGAATATTTTACACAATGAACAAAAGAATGCCATTTGCAAAAAGCATAAGAAACTATTTCTACTGTATGCTATTCCATCCTCTCTTATCTAGCCACTTTATCCACATGGACTTCGTCCAGAAGATAAATCTTTCAATCAGGATTCTTTTATGAGCTGCAGCCCTTGTACTGTGAGGTGTATATCAAAGTTTCAAGACAAATTTTGTTCTCTTTATTTTGTTAAACAGTACAAAGGCTTAAAAAGCAAGAAACCTTAGATGTCCATTCATTGGAGTTACAAAAACATATTTTTTTTTCCACTCAACACAAGTGAACAAGGTTACCCTGTGTATTATCCTAAATATATAGAAAGCTTCAGATAATAGATCAATTTAAGTATGGTTCTAAAAAGAGACTGGATATAAATGTTGTCTTAACTTAATTGCTGATGTATCTTGTTAATTTATTTATTCATTACACTGATATGTGATGCTGCACAAAGGATGCTCTCTTAAAAGTTTTATGAAAAATTGTCATAGCGCATCTTAGGTCTCCCTTAATGGAGCTTAAATTTAGGGCTTGTTACTCTTTACGTAGAGGGATATATACTTCCTTCATTTTTCTCTTTCCCTGAACTTTCCTCTCTATCTCAACCAGATTTTTTCTGCTACTTCCAAAGTTCCCTTTCATTGTTAACAATCAAGAAGTAATTACTACAAATGGATAAAAAGAATAGTTTCAATTCCATTAGGAATTCACATCTTTTTATCTTGCAAACTCTTTATTTTTGTGTATTTAATATAAACAGAAACCTCTACGAAGTCCCAACTACCAAGCTATCTGGAAATACTTATACATACCTTATACATCCCTCACATATCTGAATATGTAATTTCAGCCATATAAAATATAAAACGTATCCCTCTGCATTTCTACAGCATTGCATATGAATTTGTTATTTCCAGTTGTGTCAGATGGGCTGTGCTGGTTAGCCAGGCAATAGTTACCACAATATACCAGCAAGTCCAGAGTCTGCATTGTGCACGTTGCTCTTCAGGATCTCTGACAAAGTCTCATGGGGCAACAAGGTCTTCAGAAATCTTCGCTTCCCTTTTGTGTAGTTCTTGAAGGTCTGAGTTAGTTTCCACTAACATCAGAGGTGTAACTGACAGCCAAATCCTCTGAAATTGTGGGC
This sequence comes from Eurystomus gularis, assembly GCA_013400335.1. NCBI lineage: Eukaryota > Metazoa > Chordata > Aves > Coraciiformes > Coraciidae > Eurystomus > Eurystomus gularis. Next base: position 9,859 of record VZZY01007153.1, on the reverse strand, counting down.
TCAGTATAAAAATGTGTGCCCTACAGCCTGTGTGTCTCCCCTGTCATCCTAGCTGTGGGATAGTGGGAGTAAGTTCAACAGTGTTTCTTCACAGAAGAAAACATTGTTTGATAACAATGGAGGAAATGATGAGGAAATCCATTTGACCTATTCTTATGAGTTGTTAAAAAGGTAAAACTAGTTTATGTTAACATGCTGGTGAAAAATTGACCCATCTAAAAGCTGTAAACAGGAGAACAATTGAACCTTGAAAAGAAGGAGTATTCAGGTTATATCCTAATACAAAATTACTCAGTCATAAACGAACATGGGAAGTATTGTTTGCAATTAAACAAATTCTTTAGCTATCCTAAAACTTAACTTTTATAAACCTCAAAGAACTTGGTCTCAGACTAAATTTGATAAATGCTGACAACTACCCCTTGGGGTTGTGTTTTAGTGCAAGAGATTTTGTTTAAAACAAAAAACCCCTCAGGAATAACTAAAGATCTAATTGTGTATCTGTCCGAAGTGCAAGTGTATTTCCCACAATGAGATTGCTTAATTATGACATTTTCATTTTATTAAAAATGACAAGTTTAATATAGTGCTTACAGTATAGCAGAAGGATATTGAATATTTGAAAGACCTCTCAAAATTATGGAAACATCACTTTATTTGCAGTGCACATCCAATCTTTCTTACTAATGAAAGATTCCTTTACCAAATTCCTGTAGTAAACTAGTTTATAGTATTTTTTAAATGAACTGAGCAACATCAGCTTCCAATGCAACAGCGTTAACTTTGAACCCTTAGGAGCTTTTCTTTTTTTTTTTTCATATTCCACCTGGGAGCTGATTTAAGAGCTGCTCTTTTAACAGCTATGTCTTTCTTAATATTTTAACAAGTTTATAGATCTCCTGGGGTGTTCTGTAATATTGAAGTCACTTCAAGAAAATGTTCCTGCTTCAGTTTTAGAGTTATCCAGGAAGCTTTATGAAATCTTACTGGACTGAAACAAGGTGAGCTAGATGTAGCCTACTGTGTCTATTTCATGCCATTACAGTCTTATCTCTGTTAACTATGTTTTTTTCCTTCCACTTTCTTTTCCAAATTTGTATATTTTCTCACTCATCCTAGTTTTAAAAGTTTGTTCTTGAACTTAATATTTTTTTTGCCAAATCGGATCCTAATGAAATTCTCACTGGTGTCAGTGGAACTAGACTGGAATACTTCTATTTGTGCTCAGAGATAGCATGACAAATATTCAATGCAAACTTACAAACATGTGACTGTTGTCTTTCTTTTCATTTCCAGATTGTGTAAGAAAGATGTTGTATAGGTGGATAATTTCAAAATGACTGATGTAAAATGGTATTTAAGTTATGATGAAGGAAAAAAGAACAAATCTTTCACTAATGGTCTTTAATGCAAAACACGCTCATACTAGGTGCTTGGATTTGTAGGGAATATACATTAACCTTTGTTTCTTCGCACACCATAATCACTTATCTTTACACAAAATTTAGTGAAAAAATTACTGTGAAGGTGTTTTACAAATGTATTGATAAGGTATACTTGGCTGCACAAAAATTAGTGTGGCTAGTCAGATGCAGTGCGTTTTCAGACTTGAAAACGTATAGAAAGCATACAGAGCACAGTCCTTAAAGGGATGTTAACAAATGCCATTCTCACTGCTATGAGAATAAACACAGAAAAATAGGAATTACCCATCTCTGATTTGGACATTGAGTTTTTTTGCCTCATAAATACGAGAAAGAAGTGAGTTCACCCTTTTGATTACTGCTACATCACTGACAAATACCAGTATTTGCTTTCTTCTCACTAACCATAAACAGGAAGAAATTCTAGAAGCACAGATTAAAGAGAAGCAGGAAATTGGTCTGAGTTTTAGATGAAGAGTATAGGAGTGAATTTCTTTGTTCAAGGCTCCCTGCTGAGAGAACCCACCCAGCAGCCCCCTCTCCTTCAGATGACTGCCCCCACTCTTGAGAGTCAGCTCTGATCCACTGTATGGGTATGCAGCACAGTATTTGAGCCAAGTAACAAGTCCTGAAGTGCTTTAAATGTCAGAAACAATTTCTTAAGCTTTATTCATAATTCAGTAGCTGTCCAGGATGCATCCAGGAGTACTGATGTCATACATACACCAAGAACTGCTACCTAGTCCTTCATAAATGTCTTCAATAATTGCTGTATGATCGGTTTATGAAGTTACATGTAGACGTCCTCTTCTGATATGTATCACAGTACATTTCGGTCCTTACCATCCAGGTATTTAATTGCCACTTTCTTACAGTGTGCCTTCGCTGTCACTGGAGACATGTGCTTGGAATTGATCTGTACAGAAACTCACGTGCACATGTAAGAGTGGGAGGGTATGTATGTAGTGTATACATACTGTGCATATATCTGCCTGTGCATGTGTATGTTTATATGATGTGTATGTTGTGTATACGTACATATTTTGTACTGGTGCACACCTTGATCTCACCCCTCTATGTAGCTTAGATTAGTGAGAGCATACCCTCAGCCAGAAAGAGACAGAACCTGAGGTGATATAATATGTGATTCTATGCAAACTAATTAGTAATCAAATTAGAGACAAATTATGAGAGCATATTATATTTTTTTTTAGTGTGTGTTTTTGTGGGGGGATTGTGGGGGTTATTGGCAAATGCACAAGAGAACAAAATGTTCTGGTCACTGATTCTGAATATTTCCCATCCATTTCTCCATTTTCACAAAGCTGAACCAGAACATTTCTTGGGCTCAAGACTCTTGAAACAAATAGATGTTATACAGTTTCAGTTACAGACAAATACATGCTTTTCTCTTCAGCTCAGTCCTCCTAATCAACAAACATCAGTTCATCTACTGGCAAGTCCAAGTCCCTTGCAAGAAATAGCCAGTTGTCCAGCATACTGTCTGAATTCTCTACAGAAAATAGACACTACTTTCAACAGCTCACTGAAAAAATTTATGTAAGAATGACACATGATTGTAATTACTGATCTATCTAATGATATTTATATCTAGAATTTAATGTAATAATTGATGCTATTTACCATTGCAGCTTAAGCAATAATCTGTATACTATCTGTGCCTAATGGTATCAGTTTGTTGGATGACACAGGTGAAGTCCAGTTGTGCCAACTAGTGAAAAACTGTTTAAGTGTAGTGCTCACATGAATCCCAACTAAGTCCGGAATATTCAATTCTAGATAAATATCAAGTTCCTTGTAGACATAAATACCTATACAGTTTTTCCTTCTGGGAGACAAAAGCATCTTCAACTGGAGAAGAAGACATACATCCAAGCTCTCTGTCATTAACAATGTTTAGTGCCAGCTGCTTCAGTGGTAGGCAAAAAAACCTCAGAAAAGTCTTTACAAGATATTCTTTGCCCTGGGGAAGTTTTATTTTAATATCACATAGTTAGAGGTTAACTATTGCCCTCAAGTATGAGGCCATATTTGCCTTCCAAGACTTTTAAAAGTTGATTTTATTTTTGGACACCTACTCTTAGAAAGTAGTAGCTGGCAGTCGAACCTCAGTGACAGAACCATTAACAGTGGCTTCAAATAATAGACCTCATTCTTCCTCACTGATCATTAGATGCCGGGAATATATGAATGAGGCATTTAATTAAAGAAAACTCAGTGTGGAGTTCCAGTGCCCACAACTTAGCCAATGCAATGAGAAAATCAGGGCCAGATTCTGGCCTGCAAAATGTAGGATTTTGTTCACTGCCTCTATCCTTCACCCACATAGTGTACAGGTCTAATTTGCAATTTTACCTAAAAGCAATTTTTGCTTTGATTGCAGCTTGTAAGGCTAAAAAGAATTCAACAGCTTATATCATTCTAATCCCTTTGTAAAGACTTACTTGCTTGGCAGCATAGAAAAAAAATCTGAAGTAGTCCTTTCCGTTTAGAGTCTACATACTGCCAGATAGCATGTTGCATCGATTCAGGTCTTACATTGAGTCCTGTAGGTTAGTTACTGCTTCACATTTGTCCCATCAGACTTCAGTTGCATTCAATGCCTCAGTCAGGGGCAGCTCTAGCTCTATTGTGTTTGGGGTTTAGGAACAGGAATTTCCAAGTTCCACTTAAGTTACTAGAGAGGCCAAATTCGTGAGGCAGGAGTCTCCATCTCCATCAGCCTTAGATGATGATGCAGCAAAAAGTTGCTTCTAACAGCCCATATAAAGATGAACCATAATTATAGGAATTTTACAGGAAGGCATCCTCTTCAAGAGGAGACCTAAAAATCTGAAGAGAAGATATGTAGGAAGAGCAGAGAGACTGGGACATGCAGATGCAAATATGCAGTAAATCCACCATTTCGATGCTACTATTGCTGTTGATTATCAACTACAGATGCAGGTTTCCATCAATATGATCAGCACAAGAGAATAATAAACTATGGGAACTTCAGGAGACTGGAAGAGGCTTCAGGTGAACCAAGTGAAGGCCCAGTAACTGAAGGGAAAGCTGGCTTCAAGAACATTGTAATTTATTAGAGGACTCAATGAAGAAGAAAGATCTGCTAGCTGCTAGTGGAGAGCAATGAGGACAGTAATGCCTTTAAGACACTGTGGATCACAGCATAAGTTGGTTTGGAAAAAATATGTGAAGAATAAATTGTCCCACTCTTTCCTTTTTGTCCTGCCCCATCCAGATGCCTGTCTATCTATTTATGCTGTTTTCTCTTATTTTTCCCCAGCCATCTTAACATCTTTCTCTCTAGCTACCTATATATTCAAGGTCTATTTACATTTGATAGCTACCATTTGTCTTCTTCCTTTGGGAGATGAAAAGCCTTAAGAATGACGGGCATTGTACCAAGTAAAGTGCAAAATATCCCTTTTGAAGGGCCCTTTAATAATGTTATCCACAAGAAGCCACAGCAAATGTTCCAGGAGAAACTCAGCTCACAATTTCCTGGCTGGGTCAAAAATCTCCCAACTGCAGCTGCAGTAAATGGAGCATTTTGCCTTTAATGTACTATTTTGTGTGCAGAGATGGAAAAATGTTGGTCATTCTTTACATTCTTTTACTGAATACCCAGAGTAGATTCATCTAGCCACTCCAGAAAAAAAAAAAAAAAAAGTAGGCAGGGAGCAATTTATCTTCCTTTGTGATTACATATGGTTGGTCTTCTGTTAGAAGGGAAGAGGTAGAACTGTAAGTTGGTCTAAGTGTATCTGTTATTTTCTTGCCATGTACTGTTGCTCTGGTTTGTGTCCAGTTTGGTAATATTCTCAGGATCATCTCAGGGAAAGTTTTAGAGTAAGACATGTTTTACAGCCTGTGTATGCTGATTGTAGGGAGTAGGACACGCTTTGTTTCAAGAAATGATATACATGCCTGTATTCCTGATGTGTCTTTGATATAATGAGAACTTACTTTCTATGGTAGCATTTTCCAATTGTTAATTTGCTGTGTGAACAGTTGATTATTTCTGTTCATTTTATCACCACTTCACTCAATTATAACTTAGCATATGTTTCATACTATTCCCTGGAGAAGGTGTCTGTGATTACATCATTGTGTAGTGATCACGAATATAACAAAAAAAAAAGTTGGAGACAACCAATTCTTTGTGGGTTTTTCTTTTTTTTTAAAAAAAAAATCATCGGTAAAAGAGGAAAAAAAAAGAAATTTGGCATTGAAACCTGAGATTTCAAATTTCCTATTTGTTAAGAGGAACACAAACTGCCATCAAAATATTAGATTAAGGAGTCATTTTTCTCAGCAAAAGCAACTGTAAAATTTCAACCAGCTTTATCCATCATCCCTCTACATTTCAGAGAGAAAATATGGAAGTTGTTATTTCATGTGTAAGATGAATAAAACATAAGCTTCCATTTATGATAAGTAAATGATGATTTTTTCTCTTCTGCTTTTAATTCTTCTGTAATTCTGCTCCTCTTGAGCCTGTCCAAGGCCAATTGTTCACATTCCACAAAATATAATTTTTGTATTTTACAATAAGGAGATATTTTTTTTGTCAGAAAAATAAAAGGAAAGAACATGAAGGAAACCACTTATCTTTTATCTGTCAATCTTAAAAATAAAATAGGTTCCAAACAATATCTTTCTTCCACTTTTTTCTCCTCCTCCCTCTGAAAAATGGAAGACTAAAAGAAGCCTTCTCTAGAATGTGTCTTTTGTCAAGTTCATGTATATTTTAATACAGGTTAATCTTAAGTAATAAAATCTAAAGCATATCTATGACATGAAAATGACATAATGTTCAGTAAAGAGTAAATTTTGATCAAAGATTGACAACTTCCTTTGCCAAACAAATCTGGGGAATATCACTGTTTTCCCTTATAACTTTTCTAAAGCAACAAAATAAAAAAGAACAGAATCCTCCAAAAGCCAGTCATAGAATTTGTTACACAGGACAGCGTACTTTTTTTCCTCTATATCAGCAGATCCCATTCTTTTCCTTGAAATATTTCCCCCAAGGTTAGAAGAATGCAAATCATAACTCATTCTTGCACCTCTGATATAAAACAGTTGTACTGGTTCTGTCGGTATAATACTGTGCCACTATATCACCTCTATGCAATGACTAACCTGCATATTTTCTAAATATTTTCTAGATCTTTCTGAACAGATAATGGGTAATTATCTTATTATGTTCCAGCATTTTAATGTCTTTTTATCAAAGAAAAATACAGAAGGTTAATATATCCATCTGCTTTTTACTTATTTATACTCTTTTTCTCAGTGAAATGTCATTCCCAATTCACAGTTTGAGGCTTCTGAGCAGAAAAAAAGTAAGCTCAGTCAAAGCTCAAACATAATGGAGTAATCAGAAAGCAAAAAGCTAATGGTTAAATCCAAAGCCACTTATTTTGTTCCCCTAAGCAATACTTCAGGCTCAGATGCATTAACCAAGGTTAAATCAAATAGTCATGATGTCTGTATGTTCAATTATGCATAGCCCGAGCCAGAGACTTACTGTGAGCCAATCTTCCACAAAGTGATGCCCGTTTACACCTGTCAGAATCTGACCATGTCTCAACCTAAATCTGCCCAAATTGATATGTTGATCCAAAGATCATGTTTTTTTTTTCTTCCTAAAATAACATGAGTGTGATTTTTATAGTATCTTATTTTACAGTTTAAAACTCTTTTTTGCTGGCCTTTAGTCCACACATTCTCATGTATCTGAAGAAGTGGGCTGCTTTTCATGTTACATCCCTGAGCATGGTTCAGGTCAATGTCTTTGGGACAAGAGACCGACTGCTACAGCTCTTGGAGCAAATAGGCTCAGCTATGGAAATTGCCATAGGACAAGTACTTTCAAAGGAGTACTTTCAGGTAGTTATTGATATGAGAAGTGGAAATAAGTTAATAAATTTATTGAAAGTGTTTTATAGGAGTCTAAATTAACTCATCAAGCTTGCAGACAGGAATATATTTTATCAGCTGAAAAATTGAAAAAAGTATCTATATTAAAGTAATTAAAAGTGGCAATCATCTATTACTTTTGAAAAAAAACCCCAAACTATCTCAGTAGTGTGATCTATCTTACAAATAAGTAGATAAACTGGAGCCAAAAGAGTGTCAACAGGTTTTTTTTATTATTAAATTTTGAAGACACCACAAAGAAAAGAATCCAGGTGTCTCAATTACCAGCTTTCAACCATGTGTTCAGATTTCAGCTTTAATCTACAAATTATAATACAATAGCTTGAATTGTAACTGATATTGCTTGTATTCTAAGGATTTTACAAATTTCACATGTCAACATAAAATAATTCTCTAATTACTCCTCTTAAAAAGATACTATTAAAAATAAAGAACTGAAACTCTTTTCATATGTTTATTTCTTCTACATTTTGCTCGTTTCAAAATTCCCAATTGCATAAACCCCTCTTTGTTATAAAATTTTTAAAGGTCTTATCAAAATAAACCAAATGTTCACTTTTTAATTACATGATATACCTACTTACACAGCTGAACCTGAAAAAACTTTATTTCAATTTTCTATTTATATATCCACATATATTTCACTGACATGCAGCATCTATCCATTCACTCAATTTAAATTATACATTCATATAAAACCACCCATGGACTTGGCCATATAGCGTGCAAACAACAGTTTCTTTAGCAAGGAAATATCCCTGATTAATCTCAAGGATTAATATGCAACATCATATTTTCTCTTCCCTGGTTGTTTCCTCTAAGAAAGTCTTATCTGTTAGTTTCCCCAGTCCTTCATATACATACCTGGGTAACAAATGTAGTATTTTTAAAAATTCTGCTTTAAGAAGCTAGTTATAATTCCAAATTAATATTATGTATTAAGAAAGGAATGGGATGTGTTTTGCTGTTAAAAAAAATGAGATATGACCCGAGAAAATTTTAGCCTTTCTCTAGGAACTGTCTTTGCATGGCAAAGGCATTTTACTGCCTCAGAAGAATACTGTTATTAAACTCAAAATAAGTATTAAAAATTTGCAATGCCTATCTTTTTTGCAATGTCCAGTTTGACCTCTACTTTTGCAATAAACTTTTTCCAAATGAATTAATCGTGAAACTTAGAATTTGATGCTATTATCTACTAACACTATTCATTTTCATTAATATTAATATCAAAGTCTCCCCTCAGAATAATTAATGTATGAGCTTATTGATGGATCCTCTCTTACATTAGGTTTAACTTCTTGTAATTTATTTCTATGAAGTTACTTTTTCTTTACAACTGCCCAAATGAAGGATGACTCTGAACCATGCTCTGCTTTCACTTTACTAGTATGATTATACTGCAATGCATTAGTTAAATCTCTCCATAGGTTTTTTTCAAACTATTGTAAAATTACAGTACGCCAGAACTGGAGGAGATCACAAGAAGTCATGTAGTCTACCCCACTGCCCTACATCATAGATGCCCTACATCTATGACAAACATAGGTGTTTGTCAAACTTGTGCTCATACACTCTAAAGAGAAAATGTCTTCTTAGTCATCTCCTCCTTTGCCCATCACCACTGAAGAACAATACACAGCAATGCATGTAAGAGTATTATCAAAAGACTACTTCCTTAACTTACCTTTCCCTAATAGAATGACCTTTAGTTCCCTGGAGCCCATAACATCATATATCTTGAAGCAAGCTGTTGCCAAAAGCACTCAGTCCCCAAATACTGTCAATGTGCAGTTTAGATTTCTCTTCTATCCCAGATACCACAATGGCTGAAAATTTTCTCACATGACCATATAGGAAAAAAAATTAAAAGCAGCACTATTTATTTTAAAATCTATTTATTAATGTAATTTATTGAATTATATACAAATAAATACACCTGAAAGCCTGTGGAGGCTTTCAGTATCTTTTAGCAGGGAGACTCTTGAAGAATGCATTATTTTAATTTTTCTTGTTTTCTCTTTTTTTTCTGAAATCACACAGTGTGAAGAAAATGCAGATGTTACTGTATCTGTCTTTTACAGGGAATATATTTATGTAGTGCTTTTTAAGCACAGAGCAGATCCGTTTTTTAATATGAGGTCAAACTGGGTGTCAGAGAACATGGAGTCACACACAAAAAAATATGCATGTGGAATGAAACAAGTGGACAGATATTGGATAGGCCTCAATGCCCCTCACAGCTCTTTTCCCCTGAAAATAATGCCAAGAGGAGGTTTTGTTGCTTTGGGGTTTTTTACCCCACTAATTTACATGATTACCACCTGCAAGCTGTAATCGCTAGATGTACTACCATATCTCCTCCTTTTCAGAGCATTTATTTACATGGTTTCCAGTAGAAAGTCTTGAGTCACCTCCTGTTGGCAGCTTTGCTCCGGGATGGGGTTACAGAATCACAGAATTGT
>VZZY01007147.1:26989-59578 GCA_013400335.1 Eurystomus gularis | reverse complement strand
CCTCCCACACTCAGGTCTCTTTTCCAGAAGTCAGGGCTGCGCTGCTGCTCCGTGCGCCCGTCCCAAGGATGGGTTGAGCCCCGAAGGAAGCCCAGAAGCAGCAGGATTTTGTTAAATTTCTTAACCTGCTCTGTTGTTTCCATGTGCTGGTCAAGTTCAGCTAGATTAAGATGGACTGTAGGGCTGGACTGCACGAGTGCTAAAACCCTTTCCACCTAAATATAAGGGGAAAACTTCCTTTGAGAGTGCCAGAGCCTGGCCCAGGCTGCCCAGAGAGGTTGTGGAGTCTCCTTCTCTGGAGAGATTCCAAATATGCCTGGATGTGATCCTGGGCCCCCTGCTCTGGGTGACCTGCTGGAGCAGGGGGGTTGGATGAGATGATCTCCAGACGACCACCAGTCTGTGAAAGGTGTTGGGTGCTGTACCTGCATACATTAATGCTGGTTCCCACTGTGCATGAGTAGGATGTGGTTGATCACAAAAAGGTAGTAGGTTTGGGAGGGGTTCTGGACTCCGTTTTAGGTTATTTCAACCTCTGATTAGTAGATTACATATTTACTTAGGAATGGGAGCCTCTGGTTCAGTCCATTTTTGAGCCCTGAAGTAGATTAAGATGCCAGCCGCTGAGAATAGTGCTCTGAGGTGGGATATTGAAATGGTCACAGAATAGAATCATAGAATGGGTTGTGTTGGAAGGGACCTTAAAGACTATCTAGTTCCAACCCCTCTGCCATGGGCAGGGACACCTCCCACTAGACCAGGTTGCTCAAGGCCCCATCCATCCTAGCCCTCAACCCTTCTGGGGATGCAGCATCTGCAGCTTCTTTGGGCAACCTGTGCCAGTGTCTCATCACCCTCACAGTAAATGATTTGTCCTGATATTTAACCTAAATTACGCTCTCTCAGTTTGGAACTGTTACCCCATGTTCTGTCACTATGCTCTGTGATGAAGAGTCCCTCCCCATCTTTCATGTAGGCTCCCTTGAAGTCCTGCAAGGCCACCAGAAGGTCTCCCTGGAACCTTCTCTTCTCCAGGCTGAACAAACCCACCTCTCCCAGCCTGGCCTCCCAGCAGAGGGCTTCCAGCCCTCCCATCATTGCTGGGGCCTCCTGTGGCCCCGCTCCACCAGGTCCATGTCTCTGCTGTGCTGAGGACTCCAGAGCTGCCCCAGCACTGCAGGGGGGTCTCCCCAGAGTGCAGCAGAGGGGCAGGATCCCCTCTCTCACCCTGCAAATGGTGAGATGCAGAAGGAAAGTGGGAGAAAAAGGGGTCTAATTTGTAATCTCACCAGTGGAGATTTGGAGGCTCTGGTCCAAAGGACATTTTTACTGCTAAACGCAAAAATATTTGTGGGGATAGGACCTGGAGCTCCAGAACTGTTTCCCGTGAGACAGACCACTGGGCTTGGGTTGGTATGCTTTGTAAGCCAACTTCTCCGTAGCCTTTTGGCAGGATGGATGTGAAGAGCAGAGTTTGTATTTGGGGTAGGAGGGAGGTGTTCATATTCCACAGAGGGGCAGAAATTTGGAGCCTAGTTTTTTTAAGCCAGTCAGTGACTAAGGAACAACCTGAAGCTGCCAAGAGTATTTTTTTATTCTTGCGCTAACGTTCTTGACTTCTTCTTGAAGGGATCCTAGATACTTAATTTCTGTTTTCTGAATTCCGCTGTTCCAATGCAGTATCCAAATGTTAGGCTGCTATGTCTTCAATTATAGCATTAAATAATTACTGGAAATCCTAGTTCCACAGTCCAGTCCTTATCTGCATTGCATTGTCTCATTAATCTGTTCTGTAGAGTGGAAATTATTATTTTCTAGCAATTTGGGGGAAAAGTGCTTAAAATCAATTCCTGCATAAATATAAATTCCTATATGCATTACATTCGATGACTCTTCACAGCTACCCAGTGTAGTCTTACAATCAAAAAAATGTTTTTTGGTGAGGCGTTTCACTGGCTTTGATTGTTAAATGTTTCCTGTGTTTGTTCTGTAAATCACTCTTGACAAGCAGTATTACTGTAAACTGCAGTGGAACTGTGCAAATTCATACAAACAAGTGGGAGCTGTACTGCTTACTAGTTAATTTGCAAATTCAGTATCTTTAATTTATATTGTTTAATAATTTCATCATACTTATAGTGGTCTGTGGGCGGCTCCTAGCATCAGAGCATGAATTAATGAAAGATGGCGCGTAACTATTGCAATGGGGGGAGAAATCGGGAGGTTTCTGTTCCCAGTGCAACAAATTCAAATTGTAAAATGTCTTTAGATTTTAAACGTAACACCTCGGACGCATCCTGGTGTTACTGCCAGGACAGCCGTAACTTCTGTGGTGAGCTTGCTGTGTGTCTTTAATTATGGAAGCTATTTGTAATCCTTCTTGAGAGGCTTTGCCAACTCTATTGTTTGCAGCAGGCTTGTATAATTTGGAAGAGAGAAGAGAGTAAAGAAGCGCCTTTTCTTTGTGCTGGGAAATTCTATTAATTGGCAGCCAAGTTATACATTGTTTAAAGCTCACCATTTCCCTTCTCTGGCTGTGTTTCTCAAAAAATACTGTCAGCAAGCCAAACAATCACTGGACATTAGCCTTTTTAAATGTTGGCAAGGCTGCAAATATGAGATGCAAAGGGCTGGGGGTGAGGGAATGCTTTGAGGATGGTGGAGGAAGGAGGAAAACTGAGCCCATCATACTTCAGCTACTGTCTCTACCCTGGGTGCCAGCTTGATTTTGAGGAACCCCATCCATGGCAGCTGTCCTGGGATCCCAAAGCAAAAGAGGGAAGGGATGCTGCATTGTGTATCGAGATAAGATCTTTCTGGTGTGATTACAGAGGTAAGCACTTGCCTCTTGTCTGAATTCCTCATCAGGGATCCCTCTGAACTCACCTTATAGACCACCCCAGCTGGAGGTACAAGAACAAATCTACAGCAGTTTAGTCCTTATCTTAAAGCCTCCCAGACTCCATCTCACTCTGTAACTTTTTTCTTCCTTCTATCAAATATATTCATGCAGAAATATAGGGCCAAATGATAATGAAACACTATAGCGTTAAATTAATCTTTTAGTAGGTCCATTAATTTGATGGAGTTACACGGGAGACTAGATTGATTTATAATGTAAATGCATTTTAGTAAAAGGTATGGAAATGACTGAATGAACAATTGCATTTAAAGATGCATGACTCTAATAAAGTTTAATTTTAAATGGTTCAAAGAAAGGGATACGCACCACTCTTTTGTTAAGCTGGAAATAAATAAAGTACACGTTGAGTGTTGGAGCTAATTAGTTAAGTGCTCAACTGCTTCGTTTTTAAAGCAAGATCACGCTTAAGTGCCTTAAGCTTTTATTAATTGCATGAACCCCAAAATCCCCTATAGTAATTGAAAATTTAATTACATGCTTTTTTTTGTTCTTTTAAGAATGGAAGCTTATTAAACTTTAAACACTTAAACATCTATTGAAATACCAGTGGCTATAAACAACATGCAATTCTAAATACTAATTAAACAGGAAGGCTAAATCACTATAAAGCTAAACTGAATTTTAAGTAACTTTGCACTTGTAAGTACTCCTATTTTTTTTTCGTGCTGTAAGATTTAGCATTTCCTCTCTAAGCACAGCAGAAGCTGTGGGCAGTGTTAGCATCTGTCTGTACCATGGCAGGCACCTTGTTTTGTGGACATATTCATAGTTGGGGCCAGTCCCTGGAGAATAAACCAGAGTTCAGGAAAGGAGATCAGCGTGAGCAGAGAGCTGTTTAAACGGACAGCTAAAGCAGCTGGTGGCACCGATATGTGCAGAGGTTCATGGACCTCCTGGAGAAGGGTACGTGGTGAAGTAAGAGTGGAGAAAGGCAGGAAGATGTGGCTTTGTGGAGTTGATCAAGAAAGCAATGGTCCGTGCACCACTGACTCACAAAGGTCATGATTTGGTAACAGTTACATGTTGGAAGGTCATAGAATGTTCTAGGCTGGAAGTCACCTCTAGAGGTCATCTGGTCCAACCTCCCTACTCAAGTAGGGACATCTCTACCTAGGTCAGGTTGCTCAGGTCCTTAATTTTTGTTTAATAGAAACTTCACAGAACTAGGACTCTGTTCTGTTTTTCAGATCCAATCTAACAGAGGTCTTTGCAGTTGATGAACTAAGTAACATCTTGGTTAATATTCTCTGGACAGCTCTCTGGCTTCTCGTATCAGCCATTGCTTTTTGCATTTGTATTTACATAAGATAAAGACAGAATGAGCCTCTCAGTGTGAACTGTCTTCCAATTTTTAGATGGGCTCTTTTTTAATGTAAATGTTCACTCTTGCTTCTGCTTGGTCAATGCAACAAGAAGAACATCGCTGTGTTATGGTTGAAGTGGGTTGCTCATCCATAGACACAATGTTATCCCCCACCCAAAGCAAGCCTCTACTTAGAATATTTGAGATACTGCCCACCGCTGGATCACTATTTATACTGGAACTTAAAATGCCTTTAGGGATAGCAGAAGTAACCTGGTGGGATGAACAGCAGCAGAAGACACGCTAGAATATAAATTCTTTTTGAGGAAAGTTCCAGGCACAGCTTGTGAGCCCTCTCAGTTTATCAGGCTGATACTGTTCCCATCTCATCAGAGTATTACTGTAAATACTCAGACATGAAACACTTGATGTGTTTGTCTTCTGTGACAGTGGCTGTGTCTTCATACTGTGTTTAAATATTTAGAGGTAGCTGTTATCTCCCCTTTGATATATCGGCAAACACAGCAATTAATTTTTCTCAGCAGAAAGCAGCAGGAGCAGTTGCCTTTAGAAGAATGTACAGGGGGGAGACTCGCAGCAAGTGATGACTCCAGCTTCCTTCTTGCACCTCCAGGACTGTTGTGATAGGTTCAGATCATCCAGGAGAAATGGTGAAAGATCCATGATTCAGAAGTCTGTTTTCCAAACACCAGCACCTCAAAACAATAAGAAGGAAAAGAACCTTTCATCCCAGGATGTCAGAGTTTTCTCTTTGCTCATGAGGTTTCTCAGAATTGGTTCATTTCTTGTAGCAGCACCTCTCAGGAGCTGATCTATTTCATTCAAGAGTTACTGATCTACCAAGCATTTACACAGCACTCTTCCTAAAATGTCTTAGAAAAATCATCTTTGTACCTTCTGGTACAAAGTGTTGATTCTGGCCTGAGATCCTCCGACACCTTCTGACTCTGAGTTGGATTCCTTCCCTGTCTCCAGCCAGGCCGTTATCTTGACTAGTTGCAGCTGCTGCGGATGGTTGTAGCTGTGAAGGCTCCTTATCTCCTGATTGACGCTGGTTCTGGAGGCCCTGTTTTGACTAAGTAGGTACAGGTCAGTAAATCCTGGTGGAAGTTTACAGCTTGTGGCCTCAGGCTTCAGCGAATCCAGCTACTTCTGCTAAGGAAGTAAAGCTGAGCAAACGCCAACTAAAGCTGACCACATCGTAACCCTACGTGACTCATTCTGTTTAAAACTTACTTATTAAGCTAAACAACTCGTATCCCATAAAAGTGGTAAAGGCTAGAAGTGAGGTATGGTTCCTTCCCTTTTCCTCAGCCAGTTTGATTCTCCTCTCTATAAAAACAGAATGAAGATTCAACCAATCTTTTTATTAACGTGTGAAGTACAAATATGCTTTCACCCTGCAGGAAACGTTAAGAGCAAACCCCAGCCCTTTCTTATTTGTGTCACTAGATGGCCCCACATCTGAAGCGAACATCCCAGAAAATATAAACTATAATGGGAGAGCTTTTGCCTGCTCTACCCAGTACTTTTTACAAGTTGGCAAACACACAGAGACCTACTAGTCTGGAGAAAAGAAGGCTCAGGGGAGACAGTCTCTCTCTCAACAACTCCCTCAGAGGAGGTTGGAGCCAGGCAAGATAGGTCTCTTCTCCCAAGAAACAAGCAAAAGGACAAGAGGAACTGGCCTCAAGTTGCACCAGGAGGTTTAGGTTGGATATGAGGAAAAATGTCATTCCCAAAAGGGCTGTGAAGGGCTGTCCGAGGCTGCCCAGGGCAGTGGTGGAGTCCCCATCCCTGAAGGAGTTTCAAAGCTGTGGAGATGTGGTGCTGAGGGCCATGGTTTGGTGGTTCCCTGGCAGTGCTGGGTTAACGGTTGGGCTTGATAATCTTAAAGGTCTCTTCCAACCAAAAGGAGGACAGCGATTTCTGGGTTTGTCACCACACACCACACACCAACCACACTTGGGCTGGGCTTTTTCCTGGAGTGGATCCAGCCACAGTTTGGTGTAGATGGGAGGGAAACTGGGGATGGAAGTGGGAGTCTGTGTATGCATTGCTGTGCGATGTGACCAGGAATATATATGTGCCATGCAAGCAGCAGAAACTACTGCTCTTCCCCCCCCACTGAATAAATGCCACTCTTTCATGCTCACACTGGGTCCTCGTAAGAAATCGCAGAATCATAGAATGGTAGAATATCTCCAGTTGGAAGGGACCCATCAAGTCCAACTCCCAGTGCTGGATGCCAGCTTCCCGAAAGTGAATGGCAATAATTTATTTGCCAAAGTGTGGGCTGGGCCATACCTGCTTTTCTTGCAGTCCCAGCTTCAGATCCCAATGAGGCGGACCGAGGTCGGTATGCTGATTTCTAGAGCGACCCTAACACCTCAGGATTTCTCTGCCGACACTCAGCATAAATGGCATATTCCATCCGAGTAAGGCTTTGTTCCAATATCTTACAGGATTTCTGTTTCCAGTGCCCCTTTTGCGCTACGTGATACTGCACTTTATGCCCGCTCCCGATGTAGCTTCACTGAATGATGACAAGTTTTACATTGCCTTGTTTTTTATTGCTGAACCATTTGTGAATGACTTTGAGCTCTCCAATCTGTGTGAAGAAATCCATGGGACTGACTCCGTATTGAAATTTCTGCATGTTGGGACCTGACTTTGGTCACTTTTGTTAATATTGGGCAAGTTTGGTGTTACCCCAAACCACTTAATTCTCCAGTGCTCTGTGTTTCACTTGGGTTTATATATGAAGGCCCATGAGATGGGAGGTGCCAACAGTGTTACAGCTGGTCTTTGTAGTGTAGTGGTGCAGATCCCAGACCTGTTCTCTGTCCCCCCTTCTCCAAGCACCCAGAAAATGGGTCTCTAGTTTCTAGAGGGAGGGACACAGCCAAGCTGGAGCACAAGATTTCCTTCCACAGGCCTTGGAGATGCTGTGCACAAGGTCTGCAAGAGTCCTACCCTGAAATTCGCGGCAGCCTGAACGTGTGGGAGCTCCACATCCATAGTATGGGAAGCAAGTTATTTTTTCAACCTCAGAGTAATTTTCTCTTCTCTTGGAAAAGGTTTCTACCCATGCAGTAGCCCTGATAATGTGTGAGAAAAATTACATTGAAAACCACTTTCCTTCTGTTTATTAAGAGTGAGTTGTTTTACAGTTCTTACATGCTGTTGTCTTAATTTGTTTGTTTCCACAGGCTACATTTAGATGCTGTTTACAGCAATAAAGAGAATATTACATTTGATCTAGAGTTCTGTCTTAATTCACAGGATGAGATGCGAACAGAAGCTCGTCGAAAAAATCTCCTCATTCTAATTTTGCATTATTTAATGGAGGAAGGGTATGTTTTTTAAATAATAGCCCTCTGAATTTGTGGGTTGGTGTGTGGGTGACCTCCCAAAATGTGTTCTCCTGTCCTTTGTTGAGTGCATGAACAGCATGGCCCTTAGGTTTAATGTGAGTAAGAGGTAAACTATGAGTACCTATTTTGGCAGTTTACTTTGCCAAGTTGTTTCAGTTTCTGGAACAAAACTGTCCCATGTAATATAAAAATACTTTAAATCAATCAGCAAAGGGTTTTAAAATAGAATTTATGCTTTTATAATGAATAGAATTGTGGACAGTTTAAAAATACCATGTACTCATTAATGCCATTGTTTGCTTTTTCTGTCAAAAATCAGAATAAGATAATAACTCTCAGGTTTTTGATCTGTGTTTTTTTGAAATTACCAGGTATGTCGATGCTGCAAATGCTTTGGAACAAGAGACGAAATTAAGTTTACGGGGCTTTGAAGTTTGTGACAACATTGATCTTGAGACAATTTTGATGGAATATGAAAGCTATTACTTCGTAAAATTTCAAAAGTATCCTAAAATTACCAAAAAGGTCCTGGACACTGGTATGTGGCTGTGTTGCAGAAAGAAAGCTTTTCTTTCCAGTGCCTGAAATGTGTATTTGTCTGATACATTCACCGCCCTTCTCGTGTATGTCAGCGTTTAATGTTTGAGCTCTCTTACAGCTACAGAGCTGTAGCTCCAGCATGTAGGATGTGAATTGAGAGATGGGGCTTTGAGCCCTTCTGCTCTTCCTTCTCTCTTTGTGTAGAAGAACAAGAAGGTGACATTTTTCTGTCTTTTAAAATCTGCTCTGATGTTGGAAAATGCCATGTGAGCGCAAAGTATCCTGGCATAGATATGTCCACTTTTGGACAGAATAGCAAGTCCGTTCTATTTTTTTATTTATTTTTTACATTAAAATAAAACACGTCAATGAAATATTATAACTTATCTTACCCAACCTAGTGTTTAAAAGTTTATCACCACTAATCTCATTAACCATTTATTTTGCACACTTTTCATACACTAAAGGTAATGTGCCAGACAAGTAGTAGGTTTATTTGCTCCAAAGCACTTAAAGTCAGAGCTATAAATGAATAATACAGAATAAGGCAAATCAGCACATGAATGTTTTGTTGTAACCCTGAGAGCCTGAACGGTTTTGTGCCCGAGCACCAAATATAACCTGTAGAAGCCATAAGAACAACTGTATGAGTCAGTTACGAACAGGTGGAGGGTGCAGAAAACACCAACATCTCTTGTCTTGTAAGAAAAACATAACCATTAGAGAACAGGATGATTGGCCAGAGGACATCTCTGAGCAGTCGTCATTGTTTTATATGGCTGCTACCAACTTTGAAATCACAGGTAAGTGAAACATTCTATTAATATAATAAAATGACCTGTATAGAGGAAATAATTTTGAGAGGTACTAAAACTGCTAGTCATCGTTACATTCGTGGTGATGTAGAAGGTTAGTATGAGCTGAAAGCAAGCATTGTCTGCATGAAAAAGAGATTTACAGCTAGAACCTATTGATTGGTGTTAATACAAAGAGGAGCAGTCTTGCAGGACAAAACCAAAGGGATTTGTTACGAACCAAGAAGGAAAATATATTACAAAGCATTTGTTGTATCATACTTAGTCAGACTGAGTGGTAGCTGAGGCTTGATCCGTGATCCAAGTAGACAATTCCCAGAAAGCAACACTTAGACACTTACAGGCTCTTAGCACCCATTTTTTTGACAGTAAAGCTCCTCAGACATGTGGCAATCTGCTATTGCCCAAGCCCCGGATTGCAACCATGCTGGCAGGGATCCTTTTTCCCTAAAGCCTAAGTATCCTCCCTTCTACATGTGTCTCTCTAGAGAAGCTGCTGCCTGGTTCTTTGTTACCTGCCCTAAACTGTGTCCATGGTCACATTGTAGTATACACAGGCCAAACAAAATGATCATTGTGGTGCCCCTTCCTACTCAATTCTTCATAATACTCTCTGGAAGTCCTACAGAATCAGCTTATTTCCATGCTGAACTGCAGCTGGCAGCATTGTAGATGTACCTGCGGGGTTGCAAGTTTTACAACGGGCCCTGCTGCCTCTGTGTACACCGTGTTCCCAAGCTCTTTCAGTGGAACAGCTACTCGGGAAGGATTATTTTGTGGAAATGTGTGATAATCTGGGTGCGAGAGCATTGTACAGAGAGCACTGGTAGGAGATGTCTGGAGCGCTGATTTTAGAACAACCAGGTATCATACAAACCTTCGGCTTCACGAGTTCACATCTAGGCTTTGCAAGTTTGGCGTTTTGAGAAAAAAAGCTTTTCTTTGACGTAAATTGTTTCCAATTGTGTAAGTGCAAAAAATAATATAGTTTGACAGCCACCATTGCAATGTGACACACTTCCTTGGTATGTTGGACGTGATAAAATCACTATTAAGAAGAGTGAGGTAAAGTCTTATTTCCCAATTCAGCAATGAAAAAATTGTTAGCCTTAAATAAACATTCTGTGTGATATATTAAATTATTGTACTTGATCTAATTTCTGGTAGTGTCCATTTTACAGTGAAAGTGATACTGGTTTTAAAATGCAAGCAAAGAAACTAGAGACTGAATGAGACTAAAATTTAACAAGCCTGAAGCCAAACTGCTCTCTATAATATTAGTTTGTTTTCAAAACATTTTTGCAAGCTTGCATTGCCTATAATCATGCTTTTTCTAGTCATATGTTGTTATTTTCAGGGTCATTGGTGTATACTCAAAAAAATATATTAGAAGGGGGAAGAAAACCCCCAAGTTGCCCTTTTTTATATCCCTAATTATTTTCTATTTTAATATTAATTTTTTCACAGTGGAAAATAAACAACAGCTGAATACTGGAGGAAGACCAAGAAGGTAAGATGAATGCATGAGGTTTTTTTCTGGGCAAAAAATTTTCCTACAAAAGCAATACACAGCATGTTTAAAATAATGTGATACCATAGGAATACTAAAGCCTGGAGTCACACTGCTGACTGTGTGGTGCATTTTTCTGTATCTTTTAGAGGAAAATAAAGACTTATTTCCCCAAATGGAGGTGCAGACAATTTACACAGTCTCTACAATATGGATGAAGTAGGGTGGCGTGTTTGAAGGCAGCAAGCATTGAACTTTGCTGTGATTGGAACTGATGCCTTAGCTTCAGTAGGAGCAAAGTTAACCCAGAACTGCTTTGTTTGAAAACTCTGCCTTTTAAACTTTTGGTATTTGGAAGGAAAAAATAAGTTGTGAAAGCCTTTCAAGGTATTGCTTTTTTAATTCTAGGGCAGCAAGCTCTTCACAGAATCTTCAGAATCTCCCAAGGCTCAAACACCAGACGGTGCAACGACCCTTGTCAAAACCATCAACCAAGGAGAGCCCTAAACAGGTTTAAATGTGTTTTATCTTGGCAGCGTTACAGTTGAAATTAATGTGATTTTATTTTGAAATGCTATATGCAGCAAGAGGATGTGAGTTACACGATTAATAACTGTGTAACAATGGTGTAACTAATGGGTTTTACTAATTATGTAATTTAAGGATTACAGATGCAAGACTTAGGAGGATATGCTTTCTGGCTGAGAGTTGGGGAGCAAGTCATAGGCAAAAACTAGAGGAAGAGGAGTCCTATAATCCAACCTATACTGAAAGCAACCAGAGTTTTCCCAGTGACACCAGCAGATACATCCTGTAGTGCCAGAAAGCCAGACAAACCTAAACCGAGTGGGAAGTCTGGTGTCAGCTGTAAGCATCTTCACAGTGCATGAGGTGTTTGAGACTGGGGGAGTAATTTGGCCTGTAATTTTCAGGTTTGTGAGTCTCATTTTTGTAAGATTGCTGTGAGAAATCACCTTGTCACCATCCCTTACAGAGAACGGAGCAGGAACAGCAGGTTGGTGGACCAGCACCAAGTCTGTTAGAGATTTTGAGGAAATGTGAGAAGGAGAGCCTCTTTTTTTTTTTTTTAAAGACCCTTCAAGTCCTTTTTTAAGTCCATATTCCTGCAGAGGGTGGCTCTCATCTCTGACTAGTTCTCCTGCCCTTTAAACAACTTAGCTTTTGGGCACTACAGCAATGACATGAATGTCAAAGTAATTTATAATCCTCAAATGGCTCCTCATTTCAGAGTTGACATGCTGCACCTTATACTTGCCTATTGCTTCCACGTGTTCAATAAGTGTTCCTTCTCATAGTTATGTAAAATGCAGGTTTCTACAACTTTGAATGAAATGTACTGCTACTACTACTACTAATGCATATGAAATAGCTTGGATGCTGAGCTCTAGAGCCATGACTTTCATCACTGCTGACTGCCGTCAGATGAAGTCTCACTAAACACAGAGTGGTGCTTGTCTGACAAGCATGGGATTACTGGTGCAACTTCCGTGTAATGATACAGCTCATCTGGGCATGGATGAAGAGGTGGGATGATACCTACAATGGGATATCTGCAACTTCTCTACTCGGCAACACGTCTGTTTTTTAAAATTGTTTTTTTCTTTAGAATAATGGCTGTGCAGTTGCTCTGGAACAATCTGACTTTGGCTTAAGCGTCTCAGCAGTCAACAAAACTGGAGGAGACAGCACTCACCCGAGAAGGGTTGGTGGAAACCTAGTGTGTAGTTTATGATAGAAATGTGTATGTAGAAAAAAACACATCGAATTTTTTCACAAGTATCAAATGCAAGCTTCTGTCTGTTTTCATATAAAACATTCGTGTATAATTAGCTGAAGGGTCTATTTTATAATTTAGGCAGTAATGGTTTTGTGTAGGAGGCTCTGTTTGCATTAAATGGTATTTCAGACATCACCAAGAAGGAAAAATATTTCTGGTTTTAAGACCCAGTTCTAATAGCTAAAATTGAAGATAAATTTCAAGTTCCTGAATGAGATGATAAGAGGCTCCGCAGCTAAATTGTTGCAATGACTGTGGAGATGGGTATTCTTTTCCCATTGCTACCACAGATTCTGTGGTCAGTTTTTGCTGTATTTGGGACCGTATGCGCAGTAAGGAAGCTAATTCCTGTAATGGCAAGTAAAATTTTGTGCGCTGCGTTTTTAACAGTTAAAGCCTATCAAAACTTTGTTTTCTTTTTTTTAGGGCCAAATCATTGACTTCCATGGGATGATTCAGGATGCTGTTAAAATATCATCAAACGGAATAGCCTTGAACAGCCTTAATTGTGATCCAGATCCATCAGTAAGTGTTTCTGTTCGTGTTTCTATCCAACAAACGTGAGCATCGGTTTTCCATAACCAAGAACCAGATAAAATATTACAATGATGTTGTCTTTGTTCCCAAATGGTAGGAAAGGGCTTTGATTTCTGAGCGGTCTTCCTGGTCTAACTTGACAGTTGTTTGCCCTTCGGGCATGAAAACAGGCAATGATATAAATGATACCTTACGGTTCACGAAAGAAAAAAAAATTCCAGAAAACCACAGAACATCTGCTTCCTCTGAATTCAGTATGATATTTAGCGTTCGCCTCAGCTGAGACAAGAACCGAGTTCAGATGGTTGAGAGAAATTCTCAGTAATCACTCCTGGACGTAAGCCATAGCTTCTCAGAGAGTCATCCAGCTTTCCGTGGTGCCAGTCTGCCTGGCAACTGCTACACTTGAGGAGACTTTCAAAACAGAGAATGTGACAATGCCATGGCCCGTAGTTAGATTTTTCGCTCCATCCATGTAGGGCATGTTTAGACCTACGTGCGTGATAACAGAGCTGCTAATTTTAATGTTAATTCACGATTAGATTCTGTAAGATTAACAGATGAGTCGCTGAAAATGTGGATTACCTCAGAATCTTTATCACTATCCGTATTTTTACAGCTTTAAAAGTTGCTATTATTATGATGTATCAACCTTTTTGAAACTACTTCATAGTTTGTCTGTTTAAAAAAACCTGAAGTCTGACAAAAGCTTATGTTTATCCTTTTTAGGAACGATTATTGAAACCTCTTAGTGCTTTTATTGGCATGACTGGTGAGATGAGAGAACTCGCAGCAGCTGTAAGCAAAGTAAGTTCGGATCTCCACTTCAGTTGTATAGAGATCTTGGTTACCTTTGTCATCCGAGAATGCTGTTTGCTTCTTTTTACTGCCACTGATAGCACTTATTCTTGAATGTGCAGGCTATTTCTCTTATATGCGACTTCCAACAACTCATTTCTTTGTCACGATGTTCCTTTCTGATGACACGGTAGGACAAAGTAATTAAGACCATTCCTTTCTAATGGGGAACGTGTAATCTAATCGTGCTATACCCACGAGACTGTTGTAGCTTTTCCCTTTGTTCTTTCACTGCAGAAAATGCAAAATACTCCGCTGAAAAGAGGGATTTAAATGTATTAGCTAATACTGGCTATAATCTAGCTGGGTGGAACGTTGATGGAACTCTCTGGATGCAGCTTCCATTGAAGGTGTTGGGCTGTGTTGGTGTGGATGGTGTGCCAGTCTCACAGCAACGTCCTGATTCTGAGTGTATCTACTGGATGCTGTGTACCAAATTTATTAGACGCTAATATTCCCACATGCTTTTTAATGCTAGTCCTGTGCATTGCATCGTGCTGTCTGCATGATCTGGACACCTTGTCTTCTCTCACTTGGCGCAGTTGAGACATCCTGTTACTGGGGATTTGTCCAGGATAGGCAGTTTGACACCTGGAGGGAATCCCAACCTCATCATCACCGTTTCATTTCACGTGTGGGTCTGGGTGCGGTCTAGCCCCGTGCTGCTGGGGATCAGCCTGGCTACAAAGCAGGTTAATGCTTTGCGTGCGTCACCTCCCCAACCCCACGAGGCACTTGTCCAAAAAGCTTTATGCCGTCCCAATATTTTATGGTGTTGTGACTTTTTCTGGATCTAAAAATCAGAAACGCCATCAGCTGTTGCTCCCACATACTTAACAATCAGCTGTTTAAAAAGCCTAGGAGACTTTTGCTGACTGATTTTTTCGTAGCTGTATATGGCCCAAATTCTTGGTCTGCAAGTTTTGCGTTTGCAGTTTAGTAGAACTGAAGTCTAAGAAATTTCCAGCCTTTAAGAAAATTCTGATTAATTTCAATTCCTGCCTGTTTTTTAATTTATGGTAAACCCTTAAAATAGTGTCTTTCTTGCTGCTGCTTTACCAAAAAGCAGTAGCATTGCTTTAACCTTCATTATGGTATGTTTTTTAAATTATGCTGGTATGTTCCTAGTTGCTATGGTAATCAACACTGTGTAAATCAATAAAAATAAATAGCATGTGGTATCCATTTCACAATACAATCTAATTTAATTTGAAAACAGTTATGGAAGTCTCTACTTAGTATCATAAATCTGATTCATCTTAATTTGCTGTTAATAGAAAGGGAAAGTGTAATCTACTCTATATAAATAATTTTTCTAATTGTATTAAATCAAATTTTCCCCTCGGATATAAGCATGTAATTTTTCTTCAGTCTCTGGGGACTGCCTGTTTTTATTGGAGAGCAGAATTTATCCCAAGTATTTGTACTGAGGATATGATATTTTCTGCAGAACAATTACGCTGGAATGCAAAGCCACAAAATATTACTAAGGCAAATGGAAAGATTCATAGAAGATTTGGAGATTTTGATGAATTAAATGAAATTAATTTAGTGAGTGCTTCAGGGCATAGACTAATTACCGACTATTTTTTGATAGATGCTATGGGGGAAATTTTCCTCCTGTTACAGAGTTTCTCACAGCTTTTCTTGCAGCATATAAAATCTTGCATAGTGTGGAGTAAATATCAATTTTTCACTGTTAGCTATAAGTAATAACATAAGTAATGGGTGCAGCCATAAAGTTACAGAACATCGAGTTTAAAACAAACAGAAGTATTTTCACATGACGTGATTAAACTGTAGAATTTGTTACTACAAAATAAGCTATAGGAATAATATGTTAAACAAAGAGTTAAGAGAAGTTCACTGAAGAATGAATGTCAAAGGGTGTTTGAACTTGGAGACTAAGATGTGATTTTAATTATCGAAGTCCTTCAGTTGCAGATTTTGGTGGATGTAAATATGAACCAACACATCACTCCTGTTGCTTATACTACTGTTAAAATATTCAATACTTGCCAGCATCAGAGGGAAAATATTAGGGTTGGTGAACCTTCATGTCATTATAGCATTTGTATGTTGGTGGTGTTCAGCCTGGAGGAGAGAAGGATCTGGGGAGACCTTCTTGTGACCTTCCAGTAACTGAAGGGGGCCTGGGAGAAAGCTGGGGAGGGACTTTTCACAAGGGCTTGTAGTGATAGGACGAGGGGTGATGGATTCAAACTGGAAGAGGGGAGATTTAGATTGGAAATTAGGAAGAAGTTCTTCACTCGTGAGGGTGGTGAGACACTGGCCCAGGTTGCCCAGGGGGGCTGTGGATGCTCCATCCCTGGAAGTGTTCAAGGCCAGGTTGGATGGGGCCTTGAGCAACCTGGTCTAGTGGGAGGTGTCCCTGCCCATGGCAGGGGGGTTGGAACCAGATGAACTTTGAGGTCCCTTCCAACCCAAACCATTCAAGTATTCTAGTTGCTTAGTAAAACCAACTAACAGAAAACAGATCTGAGAAACAGATCTGCTCAGCACGTACATTTGGCCGTGTACCTGCTCTTAGGGAAATTAGGGGCTTGAGGAGAAGCAAGGGACAGCAATGATCCCTGTGTATGCTTTCCTCTTGGGAGGTCACTAGTACATAGAGTGAAATAAAACAGTTTGTGTCACTTAGCAGCAGTCTGATTTTAGAACAGTCAGTCCTTTTACTTTGCCAGAGGTCATTCTCCTCTGGCTGGGGACTTGGGCGAGATGATCTCCACAAGTCCGTTCCAAATCCTACCATTCTCTGATCCAAGTGCAGAATAAGTTTCACTGATGGGGTGCAATGTGTGTTGCAGGACATTTATCTCCATAATCCAAACGTGAAGTGGGATGACATTATTGGACTGGATGCAGCTAAAAGGCTAGTCAAGGAAGCGGTTGTTTATCCCATAAGGGTAAGGCGATGAATAGTTTTGAGTGTTGGATTCGTTAGCATTTTTCTTGTAATTGCAGTGGTGTTTGAGACTTCTCACTACTTCTGTGCTTTTGTAGGCAGTTCATGTTAGAAATATTCCTGTTGCTGTTTAATCTGACAACAGCATACGCATTCTCCTGTAGGAAAACAGCCTTTCAGTATTAAAATTATAAGTGTTGTGTCCTATTCGGCAGTGTAAAAGGTGCTGGATTTGGCCTATGTTAATTCAGTGGAAAAGGACTCATAGAAAAGAGTATCAGGCCAATTGCATTTGAAGAATTCACTTTAAACCAATTTCAAATGCTAAATACAGTATTTTCCCAGTACGCAGACCATACATATTATATTGTTTTGGAGAGTTTTTATCCCTGTTTCCTCATGGGTTTCCTGAATGCTTTGAGAGCAGGGGAGGTAGGGGGTTAGAATCCCTTGGATTTTATTGTATGTTATACGTGTTTAATCCCTGAATTACTTTTCTGTTTCTGCAGTACCCACAGCTGTTTACTGGCATTCTGTCTCCTTGGAAAGGATTGTTGCTGTATGGACCACCAGGTATGGAGAGCTCTATACCATGTCCATTTGTCTATCACTGCTTCTGATTTTGTCCCACAGGCAAAAAAAAAAAATAAATCATTGACGCCAATTAGGTCAAATGTGTTAATAAAGAGCATGTTCTGTGATGTGAAATAAAAGGAGACAATATTGACTGATTATGTCTGTCTGTGACACTCAAACCTGTCCGTTTGTCTTTCTCACATCCCTTGCCTATTTCTGCACCTGAATCTTGCAAAAACAACACTTAGACTAACAATTCAGAGGAGTGAGAACTCATATCTCTGGTTTTACTCAGCTTGAACGTTATTAATTATGTTTGTCTTAACCTAATCTTACAAATTGTGAAAAAATCTGGCAGGGACTCCCCTTACAAGGGAAAATGCCCTTTCTTTCTTCTTCATTTGGGAGTTGTTTTGGAAACAGGTTGGAAGCTTTGCCCTCTGCTCTGCTAGCTGGGTGTTTTCCATGTCAGCACAGCTTCCCTGCTCCCTCTGCTCCACCTTGACACGAGTTCTACCACCCTGAGTGTGGCTGGGAGGGGACAGAAGGCACAAGCACCACCTGAGTCAGGTTGCAAAGGCTGTTTGTTGCTGCAGGAAAGCCCATTTGTTCCTGGGAACGTTCAGCTGTGCTTGCTGCTGAAGGCACCCGACCATTTCAGCACATAGTACTCCAGAATCTGGAGAATGCGTTTGCAGTGCTGTGTTACCTGAGTTTGGGCAGACAATCCTGGAAGGGCACAAAAATCCTGCGAGGGCTGGAAGCCCTCTGCTGTGAGGCCAGGCTGGGAGAGTTGGGCTTGTTCAGCCTGGAGAAGAGAAGGCTCTGGGGAGACCTTCTTGGGGCCTTCAAGCACTTTGAAGGGTGCCATTAAGAAAGATGGGGAGGGACTTTTTATTAGGGCCTGTTGTGACAGGACAAGGGGTGATGGTTTGAAACTAAAAGAGGGAGATTCAGACTAGAGAGAAGACGACGTTTTTGATGCTGAGGGTGGTGAGAGCCTGGCCCAGGTTGCCCAGAGAGGTGGTCACTGCCCCATCCCTGGCACCATTGCAGGTGAGGTTGGCCGGGGCTCTGAGCAACCTGCTCTAGTTGCAGATGTCCCTGCTCCCTGCAGGGGGTTGGACTCGATGAGCTTTAGAGGTCCCTTCCAACCCGAACCTTTCTGCAGTTCTATGCCTTTTTCTATTGTACTGTGTTTACCTAACTGGTAGTAGGATGAGGGGAATTATTCAAACATTTGCATTATATTTTAGAGAGCTGATTTCTTCAATGCTGTTGTTTGCAGGTACCGGAAAAACTTTGCTTGCTAAGGCTGTTGCCACAGAATGCAATACAACCTTTTTCAACATATCAGCATCCACCATTGTCAGCAAATGGAGGGGTGATTCAGAAAAACTTGTCCGGGTAAGAATTACTATCTCATTCATTATCCTTAAAAATCAAGTTCCCACTTAATGAACTGGAGTTTAACACAGATCTGGAAAGTGAGTATTTGCCTGATACTCGTGATCTTTCCTCTCTTGGACAAAACATGTGACTGTTTGTATCTAGTTCTTAAAATGGGAATAACATAACTTCTGCAGAAGTTTCTGCAGACTCACAATGGATTCTTGCTGTGGAATTTTAGTTCTGTAACATAAGATGGAGCTGATTTCCTGAAGGCAGCAAAGATTTTTGACTTGATGAGTAAGAGCCAGGCAAGCAGAGCTCCTAACAGTAGTAGTGTTTGCTTAGTGACCCCTTCAAAGCACTTCACATCCGTTCTGGAAGGGTTTGCTTCTAAGCTCCCTACAAAATGTTATTTAGATTCCTAAATTCCCCAGTATTCTTAGTCTGCAGGGCAAAGAATTCCCTTGTCACAAAGATCTTAGTCAAACCCAGGTGTAATGTTGCTTTAGGGAAGGCTGTTTGTTGGTAAATGTGTTTTTGCATATAGACTATAGAATCCTTGCTCTAAGATGTCCATCCCAATCCCTCTGAGATGTCCACCATTTCAGTGTAAGGAAGCCACCACCTCTGAGCCTTCCTTTACGCTCATCTCTTAGGCTACGCTTCGGATAGATACAGAGCTCTTGAACATGAGCAGTGGAAACAGATTGCACTTGACGAATGGCATTACAAGCATTGTTAATCTCTCTCGAAATTTAGGCAATGTCTGTGACATAATTATTCTTCGTGTGTCCTTTACCCTTCAGAGAGGCACATTTTTCTTCTGACATTCACCTCTTATATTATTGATCCTCTTGACATCTGTCTCAGCAGCTTCCCAGAAGGTCCCCTTCTGGCAGGAGCAGGGATGGGACAGTCTGGCTTTTGACACCACCACCCAGAATGGTTTTGTGAATATGCTGCAGCATTTCAGTAGATATTGAATTTGAATTTTACCCTCAGCTGAGTTTTTGGCAGAATCCGAAACTTAAATAAGATTGTGGGTCAGGACAGCTCTCGAAAAAGTATTCTGTGAGTTTATATCCTAAGATCACATGCGGTAGGAGCAGCATTTTTCTGAAGTTGTGTAAAATATGTGTGCATTTTTTTGTCATTTGGAGGCATGTCTAGTCATCCCGTTTTCCTCAGTTCTTAGCTGTATTGGTGTGATTTTATCTTCTAGATTTGTAGTAAAATTGTAGACTGGTTATGGGCTGCTTGTGACTGGGCAAATAACTTAAACCCTGTGCTGCATATCCAAAGTGTAGAAAATAATGCCTGTCCTTTCAAATATCTGGTTTTTAAGTATTCAGATTAAAAAGGGATGGATTCATGTATGTTGTTAGTGATATTTATTTAGGAACGCAAGGAACACTGAAGAAGAACTGGCAATACGTTCTTTCTGCTAAAATAAGCCTCTCCATGTTTACAGAAAAATAGATTAAACTTCTTTCTCCCAAGGGCAGACCTAGATTTTTTTGTGTCGGCTTAATATTCCATGTTTTAATCTTGACTGTTCCAGCAGTTTATGTTTGTTTTCACCAGGAAAAACAAAAGAATCGCTTTATTCTTATCAAGATAATCAGTCCATTTTCTTTCATTATGATGTTTCAGCTGACTTGTAATTTTTTTTTTTCCCCTCAAATCCTTATTTAAAAAGACTACAAATGGAGCAACAACAAAAGATGGACATTTAATCTCTGATAACAGTTTGGGAGTTCCCAGAATCCTCTGATGGATCGTTTTCTTCTATCCCATTATTCGCAGGGTACTCTGATAGGATTTAGCCAGAAAGATTTACATGTAAAGACAGGATTACAAGGCTGTGTTCTTTAGCTCTCCTTTACAAGCCTTTCAGAATTTGAGGGGATTCAGGGACCCTCAGCCTACCCAGAGCTTTTTCCTAGCAGATATCCCCTTTTTGTCCTAGAAGTTTGGAACATGGGTGCTGTTATTTCTCTTCTGCGCCAGTGGCCTTTAATGCCTTTTTTTTTTGTGTTAGTTTCTCTTTCACATTTGCTCTTCTCTCTGAACAGGTGTTATTTGAGCTTGCCCGGTACCATGCTCCTTCCACAATTTTCTTGGATGAGCTGGAGTCAGTTATGAGTCAAAGAGGCACTGCTTCTGGGTAACTGATGAGACCACTTCCTAAGGCTTTAGGAGAATATTTGTCCCCCTTTTTACTGCATCTTTTCTATAGTGTGCGCGTTCAGGTGCTGACCAATCTTTAATCATAGAGTGTGCCTGTTAGAACCAAATCTTAGCTAAACTAAAGCCTGAGGCCACTCTGTAAACCTCAACAGGAGCATGATTGGGCCCCTGAAAGACTTGCCTTTTAGGTTTGACCTGGAGTGATAATGGTAATTTTCTTGACTTCACAGAAGCATGGGGGAGTTAGCAAGATGTAGCAGTTGTTTCATTCACAGTAGATGGGATCAGTAGAGAAGCAAGCATGAAGGACAGGTTGTGTGAAGACTAGCAAGGGTCTATGGGTCCAGCAAGAACGCAAGAAGAAGGGAGGTGCAGGAGTGTATAACTAGTAGTGCTGCAGTTTAAAATAAGGGATTCGAAGTGGAAATAAAGGCAGTGGTGGGAGGAGAAACATCAGATGACTTGTTAGAAGCGACTAAGAAGCGGCTGATTTTGTAACACTTTGGGCAGGCGTAGGTGTATCAGGGTACAGTGGAGTGTACACGGTGGAACAGCATTTTCATTAGTGGGACAAATTTTGGTGGCGTTGTCAGGACTTCCAGATGCAGATGTGAAGGGGTGTTATTATTGTCACCCATGGTGTAGGCAGTTCATAGTTAAAAACTGATTGAAAAGGTTAGGGATGAGGAAGAAGCAGGAGAAATGTAAAAATATTATTATAACCATGAGGAGCCCATTACAGTGGATTTTATGTACTGTAAATTATATGTTTACAAAGATGTATAAATAGAATATGCCGTGTCATAAAGATACAACTTGTAATAATTGTCAGTTAATAGCTATAAATTATGGGCCAAATTTTGCCTTCATGTGTACTTTTAAAAGCTCTCATTAACATCACTGGATTCTATATTTTAATAAGGATTTTTATCTAAGATTACGTAATTATTTTTACATATCCTTATTAAATAGTGACACAGCACCAATGTGTGTATGTCTTTGCAGAAATAATCCATTAAACCTGAATTGTAGCTCTTGCCATCCAAGGCCCTGATGTTTTCTCTAGGTTTGATCCAGGATTTTCCAAAAACCCCAAATCTGGGACCAAGAATTCCAATTGGTTTCCTACAAAATTGGTTACCCGGATCAGGGCCAGAATTCTCAGTACTTTGCTTAAATTCCCCTTCTGTTTTTTCAAGGAAGGTTCCTTTCTGTGTGGTCGCTGCCCCATTTTTAAATTCATTTCAATTGATAGACGTTTTGCAAAATACTGAATTCACTCACATTTTAAGTGGCCACTTAAAATTCACTCGCAGAAAAATGCCAGTAGTTTCCCTGAATACGCAGGTGAGTCAGTTATTTAATGGCAACTATCAGCTTATTAAAAATTCTCCTACACAGATCGATCAATAAAAGCTTTAGCTGTTTTCCACTAAACATCAACATTGCATGGAGATTAGTGTAAATAAAAAAAAAATTAAATATTTTCTTTGGATTCAGAAATAGTGAAGTCTCCTCACTTTAATGCACTGGAAAGAGTCCATTTAAGTAATCATTAGAAAGCTTGATTTTAATGCTTAGATGTTAGCTAATGGAGCTTAATCATGCTTTGAACTGGGGCAAAACTGTGACGAGGGCTCAGTTGCTGTGAATGACACTGTATAAATAAAGATGATTACTTTAATGCACTGAGCAAATAATATTTCTCTGAATCTTGGTAGTGGTGAACATGAAGGAAGTCGGCGGATGAAAACAGAATTACTGGTGCAGATGGATGGCTTGGCCCGATCTGATGATCTTGTGTTTGTTTTAGCAGCTTCCAATCTGCCATGGTAAGAGATCCAGAGAGTACATTTTGAATACATTTGCATGAGCTTCTAAGCACAGATAAAGATTTTATTTAGACTTTTGCAAAAAAGCCTTGATATTTGGTTAAAGCATTTAAAGATTAATTTGGAGCTTTTACTTTTAAACTCTACAATTCTTGCTATTTGTGCCACATGAGAATAATCCATAATAAAGTCAACATATGCTGGTGCCACCAGCTGCTAATATTTAAAATGGAGTATTTTGCTTTATAGGCAAGTTATTTACTATGTTTAAGCTAAGAAGGTTTTCAGCCTGGAACTGTAAGGTGCTTAAAACATCTACTGCTTAGAAGGATACTCCATAAATAGGGATGTTGGATTTTATTGCTATCAAATGTGACTTTTATAAGTTGAGGGACAAAATCCTTCAGTTCCTTCAGCACGATTTAGAATAGATGATAGACAGGTTAAGATTGGAACTAGGGCACTTCCTCATGTTGGCTCTCAAAACAGGCAGGACATGTATTGAGAACAAGACGAACTGGAGAGGATGAGGTAGGGAGGTGACATGTGTAGTGTGAGAACTGTGGGTGCTGAGGGGAAGAGTCCAACAGACAGCGGAAAACGGCCAGCTTGTGTGCTCCCCTTGAGCAGCATCTCCCATGGGCACTGTCAGAGCCAGCATGTTGGTCTGGCTTGATCATTCATCTGAACTAGTGTAGTGTTTCCTTTTCTTCCATGCAAACACAATTCCTACAAAAATATTTTTAACGGTCTGATTTGTAGCTCACTGATCGTTTTCCAGAGTAGAAGCCAACACCTGTACATAGAATTGAAGTGCAGTGATGATGGGCTTGTTTTTGAAGTTAGTTTTCATGGGTCTGGAACGAGGCTATGGATTTCTACCTAACCTGAGATTCCTCCTGTCCCTGGACTACCAGTCCATGAACTCTTCAGTGGAAGATCTTATTTTCCTACAGAGAAATCTGTGTGTTGAAAGCAGAGAGGGGAACCTCTGTTGGGAAATTCTCTGGTGAGGAATGGTCTTGGATGCAGAGGTCTGCAGAAAAAGATGAGTTAGGCGTAATAAGATTTTTTTCCATACTTTCCATGAAGTGTATAAGAAACAGAAATACAAGGTGTCTGCTGGGGACGTCTCATGTTTTTGCAGTCTGCTGATCATGATAGCACTGAGGTCCTTCTTGATACCCATATCTCTAAAGGCTTGCAGACCTAAGTGGGCCTATTCACCTCCCACATGTAGAGGTGGTCAAGCTAGGAGTCTGAAAAGGAGAAGAGGACAGCAGTCCTGGTTCCAGAGAACTTCAGGCCGTGGTCTGGGAAGTGTTTGGTGGAGCCCAGTGGCGGGTGTACCTTGTGTAAGCAGCGGCTCAGCAGCATTTCAAGTGGCAACACTTGAAATTTGACTGAAAGACACATTGTTCACTGACGTAATGCTCTCCCAGCTCTGCAATGTGACAGCCACAGAGTAGAGCATCCAAAACTGGCTTGAAGCTAGAGAGGGCTCTGCACCCACAAAACCATAGGCTTCATTCCTGGTTTGTTTTTCATGACTAGTAATTTCTGGCTGAGTCTCGTGAGGTTGCTGTAGGAAGGATGTGTTGGACAAAGCCTCTCTGTGAGACTGGAGGGCTCTGGACTGTGACCAGCAGCCTGCTGCTGGCCATAGGGAATGCCCAAGTCTGAGTCGCAGTGTGTGTGTATCCACAGCTGCTTTCTTCTGAGCACTTACGTGCTAGGAGTTGAAGCTTTTTTATGTTGTTTTGTATAACATACAAATGCACTTCTTGGTCATGACGCGGCACCTAATGTTCTCTCCCAAAGGTTGTGGTAATGCTTTATTCCTCTTCTCAGCTGATGAGGAATAGGCATGCCTGGCTGAAAGGCCAGGGGAACAGGCAAAGAGAATTAAACAGCAGAAGTGGTGTGTGTGTGTCTCAGAATTCAGGCTTAAAGGTGGTATTTTCGATCAGGCCCATGTGGCCTGTAAGCCTCAAAACATGTACATGCTGACAAGCCTGAGTCATAGAATCATAGAATTGTTTGAGTTAGAAAAGACCCTACAGATCATCAAGTCCAACCGTTCCCCCAGCACTGCCAGGGCAGCTCTAAACCACGTCCCTCAGCACCACATCTCCACGGCTTGGAAACCCCTCCAGGGATGGGGACTCCACCACTGCCCTGGGCAGCCTGGGCCAGAGCTTGACAACCCTTTCAGGGAAGCAGTGCTGGGTTAATGGTTGGACTTTATGATCTTAAAGGTCTGTGA
This sequence comes from Eurystomus gularis, assembly GCA_013400335.1. Classification (NCBI taxonomy): domain Eukaryota; kingdom Metazoa; phylum Chordata; class Aves; order Coraciiformes; family Coraciidae; genus Eurystomus; species Eurystomus gularis. The sequence goes on along the minus strand of VZZY01007147.1, from coordinate 34,714 downwards.
TTCTGTGAGTCTCACAGGTGCAGCAATTCAGAGTAACTGAGACACCCACAGGGGTCAGTGCTCTTCAACATCTTTGTCGATGCCTTGGACAATGAGGCAGGGTGCACCCTCAGGAAGTTCACAGATGATACAAAACTGGGAGGAGCAGTTGATAGACCAGAAGTTTGTGGTGCCATTCAGAGGGACCTCGACAGGCTGGAGGAATCAAGTGCAGGTGATCAGATACTGGCACAGGTTGCTCAGGAGGGTTGTGGAGTCTCCATTCTTGGGCATGCTCAAAACCTGACTGCATGTGGCCCTGAGCAGCCTGCTCTGGCTGACCCTGGTTTGAACAGAGGGATGGACTAACTGATCTCCAAGAGATGCCTTCCAACCTCAGCCATTCTGTGATGCTGAAAATCAAAGCAGGGGCTTAATCGAGGCACCATGAGAGTAATTAAAAATATTTCTCTCTTCTGAAGGTGAGAAAGCCGAAAGGGAGTGGTCTTCCAAGCTGGGCATAGAGGCACAATTGCCAAATAAAAAAAGGCAGTGTGTCTCCCCTCAGTATCCTTCATTAAAACTAGATAAATTAAAATAAATACCTAAGAACTCACTTGAGAATTACACAGTTCTTCTCTGATACAAAGGCTGGAGTTTCTGTCTGTCATGGGAAGACATCCAGTCTACCTCCTTCTACAAGCTTGTCTTCCCCTCTGCATTTTCTTTCCTATTCCAAAACCTTACATTTCCCATAGGGTCAATGAAGGAAGCTTCTGAGAGCCCCCAGGCAGACATCTTACCTGCTGAAATTCAAGTGTCAAAGTGGCAACATATTGAGGGTCTTTCATCTAACTCTCTCTATGGCCTGCCCAGGGCTTTCAGGCTCTCTAGCTAGGAGAGTGGCTGTGCAGGTACCTGAAATTCATATAGAAATTAGATGTACAAGTTCGGCTGGTTCGAACCCTGGCCCAACACTATGAGTACGAAGCCATCACTGACTTTTGTAGCCATAATAGCGGACTCGGTGTGTTGTTTTGGGGGGATTTGCGCCTTGGACAAACTCATGAATTTAAATCATTGCAAAATCCACCCCATTTTGTGTTACAGTGTCTACAGGAAAGGAACTAAGCAGAATTTGGTTTAATCGTGTTCCAGTTGTGTAAGAAAATGCTGAAAAATAAATAGTTTCTGTGTGTGTGAACAGTTAGGTTTGGAAGAGAATTAATACATTAATGGTTCACTTGTGTCTTTATGTTTTGTTAGAAATACACTCTAAACGTCTATGTTATTGTACCATCATTACCCTTTTTGAAGGAGAAACTCTGAGCAGCACATCGCACCTTTCTGTGGCCTCTTAAGTTTCCCTGTGCGTAGCTGAGCTTCACATGTAATGCTGCAGCATGTCAGCATTAAAAAGGATGAGATGTCTTCAGAAGATCCATGTCTTTCTACCCTTGGACCCTGATTTGAAAGGAAAAATCTGGTATTTTAAATCCACTGAGGAAGAGTTCAGGGGTGGCAGCTGGTCTGAAGGTCACCGTGTGGGTTAATGTAAGAGTGAGGCTGACCTCTCTCTGGGTGAGATTCCTGCCTGTGTCTTGTTAACATGTGTCTGCCTGGTACAACCGATAAACTCTGGAAATTCTTGCAAAAATTACTGAATACACTCCTGAGTGTTTTACGCCTTTGATTTTAGATCAGTTTGCAATTCTGAAGTGCTAATTTCTGCAAAATTTCTCTGATACATCAAAAATGATGTGGATTTTAAAAGGTAGATCAAAAATTACAAGATTCCTGTTTTGGGGGAACTGCTCCCACGTAGAGCTGGCAATCTCTGTTGGTAGGAGGTGGCAGCTGAGCCGTTGTGAGAAGCCAGCTCCCACTTTCAAAAGTTTTATACGTGAGAGCTTAGAATTTCATTTTGGACTTTCTCAGCGTTGCTCACGGGCAGATTGGATTTTGCCCTCTCTTAAGCAAATCACAGAATCACAGAACATTTAGGGTTGGAAGAGCCTTTCAGGGTCATCTGGTCCAACCCCCCTGCACTGAGCAGGGACATCTGCAACCAGAGCAGGTTGCTCAGAGCCCCGGCCAACCTCACCTGCAATGGTGCCAGGGATGGGGCAGCGACCACCTCTCTGGGCAGCCTGGGCCAGGCTCTCACCACCCTCAGTGGAAAACATTTCATCCTTCTCTCTAGTCTAAATCTTTCCTCTTTGAGTTTCAAACCATCACCCCTTGTCCTGTCACAACAGGCCCTGCTAATAAGATTTTTTTCCCCATCTTTCTGACAAGCTCCCTTGAAGTCCTGCAAGGCCACCAGAAGGTCTCCCTGGAGCCTTCTCTTCTCCAGGCTGAACAAGCCCAACTCTCCCAGCCTGGCCTCCCAGCAGAGGGCTTCCAGCCCTCCCATCATTGCTGGGGCCTCCTGTGGCCCCGCTCCACCAGGTCCATGTCTCTGCTGTGCTGAGGACTCCAGAGCTGCCCCAGCACTGCAGGGGGGTCTCCCAGAGCGCAGCAGAGGGGCAGGATCCCCTCCCTGCCCTGCTGCCCACACTGCTGGGGATGCAGCCCAGGAGGACATTGGCTGCTCTCCAGCTTTTTTCCCCCAGCACCCCCAAGTCCTTCTCCTGCTCTCCAGCCCTTCACCCCCAGTCTGCGCTGATACCGGGGGTTGTCCTGACCCAGGTGCAGGACCTTGCACTTGGCCTTGTTGAACCTCATGATGTTCATGTGGGCTTACTTCTTGAGCTTGTCCAGGTCCCTCTGGATGGATCCCATCCCTCAGGCATGTCAAATCAAATCTGTGAGGCGGTTTGGCAGAAATCTGCCTACTGCAGAGAATATGCTTTAAGATGTGGCTGAGTACACACTTAGAGAGGTGTTTAGGGGGATGGAAAGCTGATGAAAGCCGTGAGCAACTTCCATCATCACTGAGGCTCACAGACTTGAGGAATTTGGGAGTGTCTGCTTCCAGAGAGGTTGGCAGAGTCTGAATCCCCTTTAAGATCTCGACTATATGTTGGCAGTTTATTTTTCTGTGTATTAGGCGACGTTCCATCCTACTGCAAGACCCCAGACTTCAGCTGCGTAGGGGTATTTCATGACAAAGTTACAAAATCCCTAGAACTACAGTCCGAGGTTGTGGCTTCGCAGCACAGCCCTCTGTTCTTGCAAACATTTGGTATTAAGCTGGATTTCAAGAGATTTGTTTAACTTGGATATTTATTGATCATGAAAAAAAATTAGTACCAAGCTGCTTTTAGATGAATGAAAAGAAGCCTAAACAAAGCTCCTTACGCTGTCCTAAGCTGTGCTGCAGCTATTGATCCTCCTCTTCAGCCAGTGCTTGCCGCCCAGCCTCGATTCCTCCTGCTCATCAGCGTGGCACGTCCTACTGATAGATTACTTATTGAAATGATTCCACATAATTAAATAAAGGCCTCGCTAGTGAAGGAATAAAGTGATCCTTAATAAAGTGAGTATTTCCTAATGGATTAGCGCATTTAATTGACTTCCGTTGCAGTGCTGCTTTCTTATCCCTCCCCACCCTTAGGGTGGGTGAAGCTTTGGTGCAAGCTGATGGACTCTTCCCTTCTGTCCGAGCTGAGTCCCGTCAGAGCTGCGAGCGCATGGCCCAGAGGAGCTTAAGGAGAGGTGGGTTGCAAAACCCAAATCAGATCTGGGGTTCACCCACAGTGAGCCCTTTCCTTCACTCTCAGCAGTGTATGGTGGAGGAGAGCGAGGAAGGAGAGCAGAGGACAGTGTGGGGAAGCCCATAGAGAAGCAGGAGAAGACATGGAGTAAGAACAAGCTCTCAGCTTCTGAGGGCTCTGTCCAGGCTGTCTGCACAGGAGGATGGGAGGTGGGAAGGATGAGGAGCTTGCTCGTTTGTGGTGCCTTTTCCTCCAGAGCACTGCGGTGATGACCGCACTAGGCAGGGATTAGTTATGGACCAGTCAGCCCTTGTTGCTGTTTCTGGACCTTTCAGTTCTGGAGTTGAGGTCTCTTAAATTCTGCCTAAGATGTATTTGTTACCCTTCTTCCTTGTGAAAATGAAAACAGGTGTTTGTCTTCTGTATCTTGATGAAATTCAGGAGTGATAACATGGCATGATGCCTCCTGGTGTCAACGTGGGGGAGCTCCAAAAAGTCACCTGCTCTTAGAGGTCCTGCACAGCTTTGTGTGTCTTTCCACTGGCCTTCCTTAATACTTCTGTTGGCTCTTGTTTCAGAAAATATTTTGGTTGGCTCAGTGCTTATTATTCTCTTCTGGTTAATGTCACTTAACTTTGCTTTTGATCACTACCAAAAGAATTTAGCAAACAATCTGAACGCTTAAGATAACAAAAATATTATGTCTTTATTTTCATCTTCAGCCAGCAAGCAAAGTCACGGTAACCTTTCTAGATAAATAGAGCAGCTTCTTCTATCAGCAGACTTGTTTACAGAAGATGGCTAGGGAGCTCACGGAACTGCAGTCTTGGGGGACACCCCAGGGGTGCTCTGAAGCAAGAGGAGTGATGGAAAATGTCTTTAGAGGATTTGTAGGGTGTTTGTAGAGACTCTGGCTGTGGTTGTCCTTTGCCTGCAAAGGCAGTTTGGAGTACCTGCTCGGGCAGCTCTAAAACCCTGAGAACTTTTGCCCTGTGCTACGCAGAGGATGGTGACACGGGTGAAAAACAGCCAAGGGGTTCATGACCAAAGAGGAATTTTTTGCAGCCAAGCAAAGCAATTTTGAAGAGAAGTTGAGCAGAAAGATACATTGGGAAGGAAGGCAGCAACTAAAGTGGTTCTTAGTCTGTTCTGGGTGGAACCAGAGGTGTCCCTGGAGGTGTTCAAAAAGCATGTAGACACGGCACGTCAGGACGTGGTTTAGTGGTCATGGCAGTGTTGGGTTGACATTTGGACTTGATCTCAGAGGTCTTTTCCAACCTTAATGATTCTATGATTCCGTGCAAGAGGTGTTGCACTGAACGTGGGATGGCATCTTAAGCAGCCTAAAAATATCAATAATATCAATATACCAATAGCCATTGATTAGCAAACTCGAGTATTTACTTCTGAGGCCTTGATTAGAAGTACTGGGATGGATCTCAGCAAATTCCTGTGGTCCTCTGAGTTCCTGTTGATCTGGTTTTCTAATCTTCGCTTTTGTTGCCCCTTGGCTCAGCGCATGTGGAAGAAGCTCTCCCAAACTGAGAAGTCATTTCTGGGGAGAAGGACATTTCTGCTCCCGCTGAACTGAGAGCCAGGCATGCTGAGGTCTGTGGAAAACCTGGGCAGGCACCTAGATGGGGATGTGGAAGCCCATCTTCGGTTTTCTTTATCATGTGCTATGCCAGTAGATAATATTTGCTATTAAAAAACGAGGAGGAGTCACCCAAAATAAGCTCTGTTGGTGCGCTACAAATCCATCTCGAGCTGGCTTTGAGCATGGTGCAAACTGAAGAGGAGTTTCATATAAGAAGCGTTGCTTGAATGTTGATTTCAGTGGCAAAAAGACTTCACCAAGGGAATCAGGGAAGGTAGAGGCAGGTTTATTTAAGCACACCTGCGGTCCCAGCTTACAGGTGTGGTCCTCCAACGGCTTGCTCCTTCTGCTGTTGGGTAGAAATGATGCTTAGGGCTCCTGTTTTCCTGTCTGCACAAGACACGTTTGGAGTTTCCCCTTGATGAGAGCTTCCCGGCAGGTATGAGGACTGAGTTACGTTTTGCAGTGAAATAGCAAACCCGTGACTGAATGGGGCCAGTAGAGAGAGAGTGGTGCAGCACTCGGAAGGATAATAGCTCAGAGCAGCTCCGGGAAGGCGCTGGAGACTTACGAGTGGGTAAATATTTTGTAGCAGCTATTTATTCATGAAAATTATACGGATGACTGGAGTACTTGTAGACCGTTCCCATGACGCAAGTGACAAGGGATGAACTGGAGTAGGAGTCTGCATTCAGCTGTTCGGTTGTTGTTACCACGAGATGCGAACAACTGAAAAGCGCTTGGGGAAAAGACGAGATGCAAATGAACAGTCTGGAAGTGTGTCTGAGAGGAGCTGGCGTGCAGGGCGTGCCAGGGCTCCCGACGTTAGAGAGGATCTGTGGCACTGGCAAGAAGGGCTGTTTTGAGATGGCGATGAAACGCGGTGAGAAAGGAGCAGAAGGAAGCGTTCATTTTTCTTTCAAGCTTCCTTTGCGCATCACAAGCAAGTGAAAAATGAAGACTAGTCCTAATCTTTTGTATTTTACCTTTTTGTTTGTTTTAGGCAAAACACCTTTGCCAGTGTTTATGTTGACAGCAGCATGTCTCTTGGCTCACTGTCACATTTATCCTGTCCGTCTTGTCCATCTATCCTGTCCATCCAATACCTGGAAGGGGCCTACAGGAAGGCGTGGGAGGATCTGTGCACAAGGCTCTGAGGCGACAGGACAAGAGGGAATGGTTTTAGGCTAGAAAAGGGTAGATTCAGGTTAGGTATTAGGCAGAAGTTCTTTAATGTGAGGGTGGTTGAGCACTGCAACAGGTTGCCCAGAGAGGTGGTGGAGGCCCCATCCCTGGACTCATTCAAGGTCAGGCTTGATGGGGCTCTGAGCAACCTGACCTAGGTAGAGATGTCCCTGCTCATTGTGGGGGAGTTGGACCAGATGGCCTTTAGAGGTCCCTCCCAACCCAACACATTCTGTGATTCTATGATCCTTCACACGATCCTTTTTATAAAGGATATTTCCCTTTGTGGCTGTAATATTTAAAATCCGTGCTGCAGCAGCAGTCTCAGCTTGATATCTCCTTCTACCATAAACATGGCCCTCACGTCTGAGACCTTCAGTCTGTATTTTATACCTAGTAAGCATCCCTTACAAGGTAGCAATTAATTAGTGCTCACAGTGCCCCAGACAGGCCATTTGTAGTGTCTCCTTAATAGCAAAGGGAGAAAGGGAGAGGCTGTTACTGACCAGACATGCTGCAGACCGAGTACCAGAGAGAAGGTAACTACAACTTCTGATTCGTACTGTTGCGCATCATTGTCACAAGCCAGTGTATTGCTAGCATACTGAACAGGAATACTCTGGGTAATTAACACACCTTTTTTCATTTGGGGTTTTTTTTTTTCAGAATTAGTTTGACACAGTTACAGGTGGGATTGAAAAATACCAGTCCCTGCAGCGAGGAGCTTGCTGTCAAAGCCATGTCTCCACGATGAGATGATTCCTCTCCTCCTTTGCTTGCAGGGAGTTAGATTCAGCCATGCTGCGGCGGTTGGAGAAGAGGATTTTGGTCAACCTCCCAAGTAAAGAGGCACGGCAAGTGATGATCCAGCACTGGCTGCCCCCTCTGAGCAACAGTGGAGGAGTGGAGCTGAGAACAGATCTGGACTACAGCTTGCTGGGCCAGGTGAGAGCACTGCAGCTGGGACAACGTGCACCCGGCGCCTGAGATCTTTGTGGGTGGGAACTGTAAGTGACAGTGACAGATGTCACCAACAGTGGAGCAGTCCCTGGTGTCAACACAGGCTGGGGGTGAAGGGCTGGAGAGCAGCCCTGGGGAGAAGGACTTGGGGGTGCTGGGGGGGAAAAGCTGGAGAGGAGCCGGCCCCGTGCGCTCGCAGCCCAGCAGCCAACGTCCTCCTGGGCTGCATCCCCAGCAGCGTGGGCAGCAGGGCAGGGAGGGGATCCTGCCCCTCTGCTGCGCTCTGGGAGACCCCCCTGCAGTGCTGGGGCAGCTCTGGAGTCCTCAGCACAGCAGAGACATGGA
>VZZY01007147.1:8602-26957 GCA_013400335.1 Eurystomus gularis | reverse complement strand
CTGTCAGAAAGATGGGGAGGGACTTTTGAGCAGAGCCTGTTGTGACAGGACAAGGGGTGATTGGTTGTTTTAAACTAAAAGAGGGAGATTCAAACAAAGAAGTGTTTTACGCTGAGGGTGGTGAGCCCCTGGCCCAGGCTGCCCAGAGAGGTGGTGGCTGCCCCATCCCTGGCACCATTGCAGGTGAGGTTGGCCGGGACTCTGAGCAACCTGCTCTAGTTGCAGATGTCCCTGCTCCCTGCAGGGGGGTTGGACCAGATGAGCTTTAGCGGTCCCTTCCAACCCAAAGCAGTCCATGATGATGTTGTGGCCGAATAGGCGCGGAGGGTTAGGACAGCACCTCTGTATACAGCAACTTTGACATGCAGAGCTGGGGGAAGGACGTCCAGCAAGACAGGGGACAGAGCATTTCACAGGCATGCACCTGGCCGTGGAGGTCACTGGGTTCACACAGCTCTGCTTGCAGACCAGTGTTTTCCAATCCCCTCTGTCAGGCCAACTTTTCAGCCTTAAATACAGGGAGCCTTCCAGCAAGAGTGTGTTTTATCACTCTTCTCACCAAGCTGGGAGTGCTTGCAATTCGTCAGGGTAATGAACAGTTAATTGTGTAGGGAAGGTTTGTCACAGCTCCACTGCTGGGGGAGAAAAGAGCATTTAGGCAGTGAAAAGATTCACTAGATACCCGGGCTGTCTTTGTTTATTCCTTTGTCACATCCTACATTATTTGCAGCTTACCCAGTTGTCCCTTTTTTACAGCTGTTCTCAGGGACATTACGGCACAGCACCGCACATTACTGCAAATTTACATTTCTTCATAACTGTTGATGAGGAAATATCGTTATTTTATTAACAGGAATGCTGGGTAGACCCAGAAAGGTGACCTATGCAAAATTGCCCTTTAGAAGGAAAGTCATAGAATGGTTTGGGTTGGAAAGGACCTTCAAGATCATCAGGTTCCAACCCCCCTGCCATGGCAGGGACACCTCCCACTAGACCAGGTTGCTCAAAGCCCCATCCAACCTGGCCTTGAACACCTCCAGGGATGGGGCATAGACTTTACAGGACCAGAGTTCACAAATATTAATATAGAAGTACATGCTCGTAAATGCCATTTCTGTCCAGTTTGTGAGGCTGTAAGCTGTGATGCCTCCTTCTGATCCCGCCGCAGGAAACCGACGGGTACTCGGGCTCAGACATCAAACTCGTGTGCAAGGAAGCAGCCATGAGACCAGTGAGGAAGATTTTCGACGCTCTTGAAAATCACCAGCCAGGTACCACAGCTCTGAGCCGGGAATCCGACCCGGAGGTGCTCTCTGCGTCTGTAACTCTAGAAATCACAGAGCACTGAAATTACAGTCCCCAGCAGGTGGAGCTCTGTCATCTGCTTCGAAAAGTTCTAACCTGTATGGTCCTAAAACGTCCTACCTAAGCTCACGTTTCTGAAAGTCAGGCCTTGCTTTAAAACTGCCAGTATCTGTGCTCTCCGCACAGATTTATCTTACTGCGTTTATTCTTTCCTTTCCACCTCTTAAGTATTGCATGAGGCAGAGACATGAAATAATGTATTTTTAGTAAGAAAAGCAGTATTTAATCATCTCTTTTCTCTTTAGGCACCAGTAACTTGCCCGTGGTCCGGTTAGACACCATCACAACAGCAGACTTCCTGGATGTCATCACCCACACGAAGCCATCAGCCAAGAATCTAAGCCAGAAGTACACAGCTTGGCAGAGAGAATTCGAGTCGGTTTGAGAAGAAAAACCCCGGAAGACTGAAAACTTCCAAGACTTTCGCTATCCAAAGTGGCATCGCCTTGCCTCCGAGGGATGGAATGACGATGGGAGAGGAAGTGCTGATGTTCCCAGGGTAGAGGATGCTGAGAAAAATGTCAGGGAGAGATCTTAACTTTCAGTGTTTAACGGTGATGCGGTGGGCTGGTTGGTTATTTTTTTATTAGCCATTTCCAATGACCACTCAAAAAAAACATTCTTCACAGAAAATAATGTGATGGCAGTTGCTGAGTGATGAAGACTCCAGCCTTGATTTTGTGTGTAGAGACTTAGAGATTGCTTGATTGTCCGTCTTTCTTCGTGACAGCTGTTCACAGGTCTGGGGCAGAAGAACTGGAGCAGAGAGCTTGTTAAGAACAGGTAATTAGCGTAACTCTCCTGTTCTGAGACCACTAGAGCATCACCATCAGTGGAGTGTTGCCAGCAGAAACCTGCACCCTTCTTAACAAAACCTAAGCAGCTGCTTTTGGTGGAATTCGGTCAGTTTGTCATCATTTTCAGCTGAGATCAGAGCCTTGATGTGCCAGACGTGTTACTTTCCACTTGGTTTGAATTAGAGGAACTTGGAGACATTGTAGAAAATCAGCAGATTCAGGTAATCAAACCAGAAACTGGATGGGTGGTTACCCACTGGTTTGCAGCCAGCCATGAGATGTGAACAGCGAGCACGGTGGTAGATACTGGCCATGCTGGAGGCTTCCCCTGTTGATAACCATGGCCAGGTAAGCAGACAGGACTGCCACGTGTCCTGCCTCTTTTAATTAGGATTAATTAGGAATGCTAATCAGCCATGTTTTCAGGCTCTCTGGTCTCACTGCTGCCCCTCTCTTGCCCCCCGTTGCTTGGCAAGACAGTTTTACCCCGTGCAGTTCTTCTGGGGGTTCCTTGCTGTTCTTTGAAGCACCAGTTCTTTGAAGGACTGCTGGAGCATGGATAGTCTCCAGTTTGTTCCAGTGTCACTCAGTGTCAGAAGTCTTCATGGGCAGCGTCTTCACAGGGTTTTGCTTATAGATAGAATCATAGACTCACATAAGTTGGAAAAGACCTTTACACTCATCAAGTCCAACCATTAACGCAGCACTGCCAGCTCATGACTAACCCATGTCCCTCAGCACCACATCTCCACAGCTTGGAAACCCCTCCAGGGATGGGGACTCCACCACTGCCCTGGGCAGCCTGGCACAGCCCTTCCAGGGAAGACATTTCTCCTCATGTACAACCTAAGCCTCTCCTGGAGTAACTTGTTTCCTCATGTTCTATCACTTGTTCCTTGGGAGAAGAGACCGACCCCACCTGGCTCCAGCCTCCTTTCAGGGAAGTTGTTGGGAGCGAGAAGGTCTCTCCTGAGCCTCCTTCTCTCTAGGCTCAACCACCCCAGGTCCCTCAGCTGCTCCTCACCACACTCCTGCTCTAGACCCTTCCCCAGCTTCCTTGCCCTTCTCTGGACACGCTCCAGCCCCTCAAGGTCCTTCTTCAAGTGAAGGGCCCAGGATTGGAGGTGCAGCCTCCCCAGTCCAGGGGGACGATCCCTGCCCTAGTCCTGCTGGCCATGCTGGTGCTGATCCAAGCCAGGATGCTGGTAGCCCTCTTGGCCACCTGGGCATGCTCTGGCTCATATTCAGCCAGCTCTCCACCAACACCCCCAGGTCCTTTCCTGCCGGGCACTTTCCAGCCACTCTTCCCCCAGCCTGGAGCGCTGCAGGGGGTTGTTGTGACCCAAGGGCAGGACCCAGCCCTTGGCCTTGTTGAACCTTATCCCATCAATCCAGCCTGACCAAATCCCTCTGTAAAGCCTCCTACCCTCAAGCAGATCCCACTCCAGGGATGTGAATATTCCCACCCAACTCGGTGTCATCTACAAACTTGCTGAGGGTGCCTCAATCCCCTCATCCAGATCATTGATAAGGGTATTAAAGAGAACAGGCCCCAGAACTGAGCCCTGGGGACCCCACTTGTGACCAGCCACCAACTGGGTTTAACTCCATTCTCCAGAACTCTCTGGGCCCAGCCATGCAGCCATTTTTTTATCCAGTGAAGCACACACCCATCCAAGCTACGAGCAGCCAGGTTCTTCATGAGATCTCTCACTTCCCAAACCCAACTCTGACCACGGGCCAGACGCCTCCTCAACATACTCCAAGAAGAAACCGACACAGGTTTAGAATTGTTGGCACAAACACAAGACGCGATTTTATTGTTACGATTAATGAGAGCACACAAACAGTATCTAAAGATGGCTTCTGTTCATGGGGGCGGGTGGTTATTGTTACGTTTCTACTGCCAAGTCTACTCCACCCAACATTCCACCTGGGACAGAGATTTAACGTGAACATAAGTGAGCACCCACCAGTGACACTGCAGACAGATGCTCCAGTAAGGAGAGCTTCCCGCTCGCTCATCACGGTGGTTTTTAACAAGAACAAGCATGGCTCATTAACAGAAAACCGTTATTTTCAACAAGGTTAAACACTCCAGTGATACTTAATTACAATTTAACGCTGTGGAACAACTGTAAAGGACTTTACAAATGGACCAGAAAAACTATTTACCCTTGTCACAAAGTTGGTTCATACGGGGGGGATTTAGCGCACAGGAAAAGCGTCGCGTCCGACAGGACTGAATTCCGTTCTACAGCTCTGCCAACCAACCGTGCAAAAAAACGGGATCTGTCCCCATGGCTTGTGAAGGATTTTTTCCCGTAACGTTGAAAAGAAACAACAAAAAAGGAACCCACCCCAACAATAGTGAAATTTTGCATTAATAGGACCCCCTGAAGTCTAATTCAAAGAATTCACAGTCTCTAAGGCATTTAATACCAGATTTTTTTGCTTCTGCACCATTCTTTTTAATAAGAGCATCTAATTAAAACATCTGTAAGATGCTGACGGTTTTACGTAAAAACTGAAAAACGAAACCCAGGATCTGTTCTAATGAGAGGAAAGATACCAACAGTAGTTGTTATTGAACAATGGTGGTATCTTAACTTAAACGTCACTTCTAACTGCATAATCCCTACCTTCAAATTCGAGCAGAGCAGAATCACACCCAGTGAAACCACCACCGGTTGGCTAAGGCTCTGTAGGTCTTCAAGGTTTATTGACATGAGTGTTTCCAGAGGGTTTTTTCAGTTTAGTTTTTTCAGCAGAAGAACGCTGATGCTTCCCAGACAAGAGCTTTTCACCAGTTTTTTCCTGAGAGCCAACCATAAAAGGAACTCTCTGCCCTGCTCCCTAAATAACTCAGGAAAGCAGCTGTGGTGGTGGTGGTACCTGCTGGGCATCCGCGGTCCTCTGCCCCTACACAGCTTGGGTGGAAGGAGCTCACGGCCAGGCTTCTGGTGCAACGCATGCATTGATCCTGTGACCTTAATTTTTGAAGCAAGACTAGAGGAAATGATGTGACACAGATGTTTCTTCAAACTACTCCCTTTCTCAGAGCAGATGCTCTAGGATATGTTCTACTGCCTCTGGGAAATTCTCACAGGTTAAGTAAGGAGCCGGATTGATTTTGTCTTCATCTGCCGGTCGGTATTTACCTGTAACAGATTAACAAAATTACGCATTTACCAAGCTCCTCTGAGTATCCTTTTTTCCCTGAAAATCGCCATCTCCTCAGATCAGTAACAACGTGGTAGGAGGGTTTCGCACCTGAGGTTCTCCAGCAACAAACATCTCACAATCCTTCCCTAAACAAACCCTGGCCCTCACTGAACATTCCTCCAGAGGTGAGTCTGGCTCAAAATCAGTGGTTTTGCACTGGTTTCACTCTACTGGCACTATCCACTGACTCACTAGTCAGACATCTCTGTTGTAAATTCACAGAATCCCAGCATGGTGGGGTTGGAAGGGACCTCTGGAGATCATCTCATCAATCCCCCCTGCTCCAGCAGCTCACCCAGAGCAGGGGGCCCAGGATCATGTCCAGGCGGGTTTGGAATCTCTCCAGAGCAGGAGACTCCACAACCTCTCTGGGCAGCCTGGGCCAGGCTCCAACACCCTCACACCAAACAAGTTTCTCTTCCTGTTCAGATGGAACCTCCTGGGTTCCAGTTGGTGCCCGTTGCCCCTTGTCCTGTCGCTGGGCACCACTGACAAGAGTCTGGCCCCATCCTCTTGCCCCCCATGGGCCCTTTAGCTCTTGATCAGCATTGATCAGATCCCCTCTGAGACTTCTCTTGTGCAGCTCAGCAGCCCCAGGGCTCTCAGCCTTTCCTGGGCACAGAGATGCTCCAGGCCCCTCAGCAGCTTTGTAGCTCTCTTGTAGGTTCTTGATATAATAATGTTACCATCTTCACTTCTGGCTTTTATGAGGAGGAGAACCATTGCTTGCTTTCATCTTCAACATAATGGACTGTGCAGCATAAGCAGCTGCCACCTCAGAAAGACCTTACCCTGTCCCATGGTACCATCAATGACCATGATAATACTCATCAGTCTCTTAAGGTTCCACTTTTGTCCGAAGCAAAAGGACTTTTGTAATTGGCAGTGTAATGACTAAGAAATACCACCAGAGCCCCTGAATGATCAGAGGTTACACTGCTGATTTTGGCAATCAAAGATGTCACAGTAACAGTTCTCTCTTGTCCTTTGATTAGAGATTGGGATTTTAGAGTCATTAGAGCAAAAAATACACACCTAGAAGACCAGCCGCCCCCATCTGCTCCTATCATCCTGCTACCTGTCCAAGGTCTCGGCTCTAGCCTTGTGCTTGACACATTAAATATAACGGCCCATCCTGACTTCTTCACGATCCACTGCTCGCCAGGCCACCGCGCTGCAGCTGAGGAAACCTATCTGCTGAATTTGCCCTGAAATGCACAGGGTGATGGACGCAGGGTGTCCAGGCATCTCCATGGTGTAACAGACCGCAGGAATGGTGGGTGTCTACAAAGCACCAGGGCTAGACCCTGGATTTGGAGCGTACCTTTGGCTTGGGGTGTGGGGGCTGCCAGGACCCATACCCTAGTGACAGGATGAGAGGAAATGGCCTCAGGTTGTGCCTGGAGAGGTCTAGGTTGGACATGAGGAACAATTCTTCACCGCAAGGGTTGTGAAGGGCTGTCCCAGGCTGCCCAGGGCAGTGGTGGAGTCCCCATCCCTGGAGGGGTTTCCAAGCCGTGGAGATGTGGTGCTGAGGGACGTGGTTTAGAGCTGCCCTGGCAGTGCTGGGGGAACAGTTGGATTTGATGATCTGAAAGGTCTCTTCCAACCAAAACAAGGGGCCAGGGCCAGATCACTGAATGCACCACTGTCTCCCAAAATGACTGATCCATTGCGTACTTACCGGTCCTGACCAAAATCCCACGCATGCCTGCATTCTGGGCACCACCAACATCATCCCGGCAGTCCTGGGACAGAACAGGAGATCAGCTGCTTAGTGGTCACAGGTACAATTTGTTAAGAAGTTTCTTGTGACATACATGACATTGAGGGGCTGGAGCGTGTCCAGAGATGGGCAACGAAGCTGGGGAAGGGTCTAGAGCAGGAGTGTGGTGAGGAGCAGCTGAGGGACCTGGGGGTGTTGAGCCTGGAGCAAAGAAGGCTCAGGGGAGACCTCATTCCCAACAACTTCCCTGAAAGGAGGTTGGAGCCAGGTGGGGTCGGGCTCTTCTCTCAAGGAACAAGCAACAAGACAAGAGGAAACAGCCTCAAATTGTGCCAAGGGAGGTTTAGGTTGGACATGAGGACAAATGTCTTCCCCGCAAGGGCTGTGAAGGGCTGTCCCAGGCTGCCCAGGGCAGTGGTGGAGTCCCCATCCCTGGAGGGGTCTCAAAGCTGTGGAGATGTGGTGCTGAGGGACATGGTTTAGTCATGACCTGGCGGTGCTGGGTTGATGGTTGGAGCTGATGTTCTTAAAGAACAATTCCATGATTCTCTGCTTTACACATCACTAACTAGCCACTTAAAAGCAGCTTTATAGAGTCACATCTTTTAGCTACCTATTGGACAAACTGTCGCAGGAATGATTTACTACATCTTTTTTGCCTGATCAGTTAGTAACTGAAGTAAGAGAACGAACCCCATGGACTACACGCTAAATCCTGCAAGTTTTTGACTGTTCCAATCTCCACTCCAGAGCTTTTAGAAAGATCAGTTCCTGTCATTTGGGAGGCACAACACTGATGATAACGGGCAGGTGATAAGGTAAGTGGTCCCCACATACGTCACCAATCATGACAGCCTCCTCCGGCGCACAGTCGGTCCCCCGTAAAGCTTCTAGGAAGAAGGTTTTCTCTGGCTTCCCCACCACTGTGGCCTTGGTGTCCGTTGCATATTCCAGCCCAGCTACAAAAGGTCCAGGGCCCAGAGCCAAGCCATCTTTCTTCTTGAAATACCTGGCTTTGTGTATAGCTATAAGAGGAGCACCATCCAAAATCAACCTGCAGAAGAAAGTACAAAAATTATATTAAAAAACCCCCGATATTTACAGCTGAAGTCGCCAACTGGCTTTCATTTAAGCTGATGACAAAACTCCCGCTGACTTTTATGAAGCCTCAAATGATAATGCAAGCTTGAATTCATGTGGAGAATTAAATAAAGTTCCTTTATTTTCCCCAGAAACAGCTAGTAAAATGACTCCCCCAAATAAAGCATTTATTATCTTGAGGATTTTAACAGGTAACTACTTTTTAAATCCCGTCTCTCTCTCTCATGTAACTGGGTCCATTAAGCAGCCTCGCTTTTCACTGAGGCAAGCATCCTACCATGAGAACCCATCTGATTTCCCCATGCAAAGATTTTAAATTCCATCAGCCACAGGTAGTGGCTGTAGGTAGAAGTCTGATGGCCACAGCCTGAAGCTCCTTGCCCCAGACTGAGAAGACAGCACTGCTTTCAGGCTGCTGCAGCCCAGCAGCTCTTGGGGCTGTTGGTGTCACCTGTGACAGCCAAACAGCGATGTGTTTCCAGCTGAGATGGGTGTTCAGGTGGGTCCGAGGTAGAAGGTTAGTCGTGATACCTTAACTTATATTTTAACATTGGAGAAATTACAATCATAGAATCATTAAGGTTAGAAAAAAACCTCTTAGGATCATCAAGTCCAACCATCAACCCAACACTGCCATGACCACTAGACCATGTCCTGAAGTGCCACATCTACTCGTTTTTTGAACCCCTCCAGGGATGGTGACTCCACCACTTCCCTGGGCAGCCTGTTCCTGTGCCCAACCACTCTTTCAGTGAAGAAATTTTTCCTAATATTCAATCTAAACCTCCCCTAATAACAAGTTACATTAAAAAAGCACAAAGATACTAGGCGGGTTCACCAAATTCCCCAGTTAATAGTGATACTACTGAGCCTCTCAGAAGCAAAGCTGGGTTTGAGCTCCTTGCTCTTGGGAAACAAAAATTCCAAGTGGAAGATAGTTCAAAGCAACAAGTCAGCAGATTCCTAACAGTTCTGAGTACAATAAATGTGTCATCGTGCACGGTATGGTGGCGTTACAGGAGGGTCTTGGCTGGGCACAGCACTTCAGAAGCAAATGTAGGGTACTGCCAAGCACAGGAAGGTCACCATCGCTGTCCTCCCCAGCCTCAGCTTCAGGGCAACAAAAGCCCTCCAGTCAGTATCTAGAAAAAGCTGAGGTAACGACTGCCAAGCGCTTCCCGTTTGATTTTACGGCACCTTCTCCAGGTGCTGAAGCAACTCCAGTCTTTATCACAACAGGTAGCAACGTAGCTAGCACAGCTGGGGGACAGAGGAGAAACATTGGCCCTTATCTTCAGGGCAGAAAGGAGGATTTTTTTTCACATTAAGACCACCTGATTTTAAGGAAAAAAGCCTTTAAGAAAGCACAGAAAACCTTGCTTTGCCCCTTCACTGCCTTTCTGGAGCTCTGCTGTGGCTCTGCTCAAAGAGGCTGTCTCAGGTGAGTGGTACGCTCCTTGGAGGACGTCTGCTCCTTCCCACAGGCTTGCAGAGCAGTCTGGGTACTCTGAGTAGCGCATAAGTGATCATAGTTCGTTTCACTTCATTATCACAAAACAATTCTATTGAACCAATGCGCCCCGAAGCAAGCTCAACAAGAAGAGAGCTGGCATGTGTCTCTGTGAGCAGCCAGATCTGTTCACAATGGGAGGACGCCTCTAGGATACAGGAAAATTTAATTTGACAGCAGCACCACATCCACTTACCTTCAGCAGTTGGCAGGAAAGATCTCACCTGAGAGAACTCTTTTAAATCTGGCGTCACAGCCCCATGTATACAAAAAGAGAAAATTTAGTCTCAATCACTTCAAATGGTGCCTGGAGAACGGCCTTACTCTGTGCATCTCATTTCGGGACTCATATTGGGTTAGATTTACCTAACCTGATGTTGGCTATGAACCGAGTAGTTGCCTACCAGGTAATTAGTCAGCCTGGGCTCTTCACAGTCACTGGAGAGGAAAAAGCACTTGTAGTGCACAGTTCAACTGTCCTCTTTTAAGCACTGCCAGGGGAAAAATGAATGACGCCTTCCAAACACCTCTCCCTCTCAGGAGCCCAGGTCACCAGCTCAGATACAGGCACCAGCGCTGCAGATACCTGCATTTAATCAGGTCCACCTTCAAGTTTTGCTGTGAGCAATGCAAATCCCAAGCGACTTCACTATTTGAGCAGTAAAGGACAAGGAATACGGACACGGGGTAAGGCTTGAGATGAAGACAATGTGGCCAGCATCTAGAACCGACACCAGCAGAATAGTGTCAATAGAGGATGGGGGCAAAGCCCCAGAACAAGTCAGTGAGATGCTGAAGAGCAGACAGAGCCCATCCTAAGGCCTCTGCCCAGGAAATCACCGGGCAAAGCCAGGGCAGATTCACAGAGGATGAAATCTTCCTCCTGGCAGAGCAGCTGGGAATGCGTCTGCACTAGGCAAGGTGAGCTGAAGGACTCAGCCTTGCTCAGTACTGGGCCACACCATCCAGGCAGCCCTGAAAAGAGGATGCTCAGGCAGCACGCGCTCCACACTACCCCAGAATACATCTCTCTTGGGCAGCAAGGCCACGCCGTGCCCACTGCAAGGAACTGGATTTGGCCTTCAGTGCCTTCCTTCCCTCACCAGAGCTGGCGTCCAGTTCTGGGTTTAAGTAAAAAGCCCAAATCCAGCCGGGGACACCCTCACCCCCCTCCACAGGGTCAGCTCTGCAGGCTTTCCTGTCTGTGCCCGCCTGGGCCCCTCAGGGATTCTGAATGGCACGACTGGGTTCTTGTTTTAGATTCCCAAGATCCAGCCCGAGGCAGCTAATGACTATTATTCAACAGCTAATATACTCATAGCAGAAATAGCAATAAATAAAAGACACTAAAGGTCTTTCCCAAGTTAAAATCAAGAGCGCTGTGCTGAGCTAGAACCAGGAAGGAGAACGCACAGCTATCCCAGCACGTGGTGCTGGCCACTCCTGAGCACAAGGTGCTTCAGAAGAAATTGCAAGAAATCCTGCACTAGGTAAATAAGAACCAATCTGCCCTAAATACTGGATTTCCTTCCCTATAGCATTTTAGCTCCACAGGCTGAGGTTTGAACATAGAAGACATCTGCCAACACCTTTGGGTTTCTGTGTTTTCTCTTGAAGCACTGTAAACTTTTTCACCTTGTACCCTAAACATTAGGCTATGTAATCAGCAGTAGTACAAGGACTTGCATAAACCTGATAACCACAGCCCTAGAATGTGAAGAAGAACCAGCCAGACCCAGATGGAACAGCAACAAACTGCCATGCACAAGTGGCCAGCTGGGGACCAGCTTGCGATGGGGCTAGTCTCTTTTCAGTGGTGACAGGACAAGAGCAATGGGCACAAACTTGAACACAGGAAGTTCCACCTCAACAGGAGGAGAAACTTCTGTACTGTGAGGGTGCCAGGGCCTGGCCCAGGCTGCCCAGAGAGGTTGTGGAGTCTCCTCTAGAGAGATTCCAAATGCGCCTGGATATGTTCCTGCGTAACCTGCCATAGGTGAACCTGCTTTGGTGGGGTGGTTGGACTAGATGATCTCCAGAGGTCCTTTCCAACCCCTGCCATTCCATGATTCTGTGACCGTCTTAGGAAAAAGACAAGTAAAGTTCACTGCCTGCCATCACTAGAGTCCACCCAAGACCCATCCAGAAGCCCCTAAGAGAGTCAAGACACATGTGTTAAGACTATATAAATATTAACCTTAGCTCTAGGAAGTATGATGAACACGTACCATCTTTCCAGGCAATGCAATGTGTATGTAGATGTTGAAGCAATATAAGCTGTAACTAATGCAACCTATGGTGTGTGTGATAGGAGGAACAATCCCTCATGCACCCAGTGCCGAATGAAGTAACACCTGCTTTCCGAAGCTGAACTAAGTGCTAGAGAGTCCTTCATGTACCAGATTTTGGTAACTACCTTAATGAAAACTGTACTGTGCTTCTACAGTTCATTTACAGGCTCAAAGATAAGAAAACCAGGGCTGGACTGCCTGAAGCTCACCGTTAACCCCGGCCACCAAGGTTAGTGGCTCTCTCTGAAGACAGGGAGGAAGCCACCAGTCATGCCGTGTAACGGTGATATTGCCACCACCCTCTTCTTCCCGTACCAGAAGGGTTTCCTCGAACCTGTCGAGGTATAGCCCAGCACAAGGCAGCCACCACTCAAAAATCCACAAGGAGGGGCTGACTTACCGGAACGCTCTGTTCATCATCTCATAGTGAAAGTGCTCGGGAGCCAGTCCTACCACCACTGCGTTGGGGTCATCAGTGGCTATCCCTGGAAAATCAAAACACAGCTTTGAGCAAACAGAATTTTATTCATACTTGGCAGAACACAGTTGGCGAGCGCAACTCATCACTTCGCATCAAAAAATGAGCATTTTCTAACACAGACACATTGCACAGGCCAGTTTTACGTCTTTTAGAAAGGAGGAAAACATCTCTGGCAAAGGTGTTGACCTATCCAACTCTGACATCCTTCACGATGAACACCTCTGCAGCTGGACAGTCTCAACAGTGACTGCTGAACAGTGGCTCTCACCGCCTGCAATGACATGCAGCAGACTGCACAAATCGCTTTTAGAACTGAACTGCTTTTTGTTATCTGAGAATCTCTTTCTACATATACTTATCTGCTTTGCAGGACAGTAAAGCAGGAAGACCAGTGAATTCCATCCAGTTTTTCTGTTCCCTCTAGTCACAGAAAACTCCACTCAGGGTATAAAGCCTGGCTGTTGTTCTACATGTCAGCCTGGTTACAGTGGCTAAGATGTTACTAGACCTAGAAGTGGTAACACTAGATTAGTTTTGGCTCTTCTGGAAGGTCTTTTTTTTTAACATAGATTAGACTCCTCCAGAATAGTTTGCACCTCCTTTGTCCTGCACTGCTCTGGAGGAGCACGACTGGTTTCACATGTCAGTGCTACCTCTGAACAGACATTAATGGGAATTTAAAGCATTCTGCGTTGTACTTAAGTGTTTCGAGAGCACCAGTGAAAGAAAGTGAGCAAAATGAAACAAAACAATCCATTCCAGACTCAGGGAACATAGCTGATGTCATCCATGTACCCCGCTGATATCTCTGCCTTTGTCATCTTCTACCAAATAAGCATCAGCTACTGTAGAACTGGTGGAAAGATCCCAAATACATGGAGATTAAACTTATTTAAATACCTTCAGCGCACAGCAGCTGCCTCTGCTGTTTCTGACCCAAGAAGGCCTTCCCAAGAACACAAACATGGAATACTGCAGGAGCGTATTACTCTGGATACAATATCAGGTAGGACAGATCATCAGGTTTCATCGCTCTCAGAGCCCACAGAGGCTTTCCTCCTGAACATTTATGTTTCTGAAGATTACTGACTTAGACTGTGGCACTAAAATTTAACACAAAATGTCTAGTTCCTAGCAAGATTGGAACCTACTTCAACTACACAGTTGTAAGGATCAGCCTCAAGTTGCACCAGGGGAGGTTTAGGTTGGACATGAGGAAAAATTCTTCACCAAAAGAGCTGTGAAGGGCTGTCCCAGGCTGGGCAGGGCAGTGGTGGAGTCCCCATCCCTGGAGGGGTTTCCAAGCCATGGAGATGTGGTGCTGAGGGACATGGTTTGGTGGTGATCTGGCAGTGCGGGCTTCATGGCTGGACTCAATCTTAAAGGTTTCTTCCAACCTAAAGGATTCTATGATTTCAGTTCACGAGGCAAGGGGCAGGGAGCAGCGGCAAGCCATTCACATTTCTGCTGCCTTGACATGAAAGACTGAATATACAACATACAGTTTTCAACCCTGAGTACATTAACAACGTGGTTATCTTTACTACTCCTGAAAATACGACGCAGTTAAGTCAAGGACTAACTGTCCTAGCTTCAAGCACCTGCCAAACACATCCAAATTAGAATATATCATCTCCTACTCCCCTTATTGTTGGGAGAGGGAAATGGTAACATCTGGAAGTAATGCAAGTTTTAAACAGGTCTTTAGAGATGACAGTCTGGAGAACTCAGGGCGATGAACCTTCTCTCACCAATTAAAGTACCAAGGTACATGGAGTGAGACCTTGATCTTCAATACAAGATACATAACAATGACTATCTGGAGATTTTACATTTAATAATAATCTGTTCAGACAGAAATAGCCTCCTGCACGTGCCTTCACACTGGCCTTTCAGCACTTTTATGAGCAAAACCTCTGCGATAGCTGAGGGAAACCTATCTCTGAGAAACAGACGCATTCTTGCTATAAAAGAAACCAGCACTGTTAGGTGCAATAAATCTCCAATGATCCAGTGATAAGTATTTCTTTTTTTTTTTTTTTTACACAGGAAATAAATAACAAGTATTGAGTTTTACCCAAACTCCTGACTATCTGAAGGCTTTGGCTGCCACTGCCACTACTCCTCAAGAAGCTATGACTTCAGACTGTTTAACATTAATTTAAAAAGAAGAATCATAAAGTCATAGAATCACAAAATCATAGAATGGTTTAGGTTGGAAGAGACCATAAAATCACCTAGTTCCACAGGCAGCGACAGCTCCCACTAGATTAGATTGCTCCAAGACCTGTCCAAGCTGGTCATGAACACTTCCAGTGATGGAGCATCCACCACTTCCCTGGGCAACCTGGGCCAGTCTCTCACCACCCTCAGAGTGAAGAACTTTGTTATATCTAATCTAAATCTACCCTTTTCCAGTTTGAATTCTTAATATGTGGGTCAGTTCAGCACAGAAGTCATTACTCCTCATCCTATCACTACATGCCCTTGTAAGAATTCCCTCCCCAGCTTTCTGACAGGCCCCCTTCAGATACTGAAAGGCCACCAGAAGGTCTCCCTGGAGTCTCCTCTTCTCCAGGCTGCACAAGCCCAACTCTCCCAGCCTGGCCTCCCAGCAGAGGGCTTCCAGCCCTCCCATCATTGCTGGGGCCTCCTGTGGCCCCGCTCCACCAGGTCCATGTCTCTGCTGTGCTAAAGACTTCAGAGCTGGACCCAGCACTACCAGGGGGTCCCACCAGAGCAGAGCACAAGGCTCTGGAGAGTCCACATTTCACGCTTCATCATGGCTAGTGGATATTTACGATTGTCACTCTACCAAACAGAGAGCACTTTGTTTCCTTAGTTGTTCAGTAACTTCGCTCACCTGTGAAATCAGGCAGGGCCTTATTGTCCACCAGGAGCAGAGGCCGCACCTGCTTTTGCTCCAGAAGATTTCTGGCTGCTGTCAGAGACGTGAAGATCTCATTTTCTGTAATGTCAAATCCCAGCTTCGTCAGCCTCTCCAGCAGGTCTCTCTTGCACTCCTTCGTCGTGTTCGTCACGAATCGAATGGTGACCGGAGCGCTGCGCAGCCTGATGGATGAAGAGCAAAGGGAAATTGGCCACAACATCCTACTTACCTCACCGTGGGACTGAAAAAGGACTGTTTGCCTAAAGGCTGCAGATCAAAAGACTTGTGTACGTCCCAGAGTACTGAGGCCACAAAAGAACCATGAGTTTGTCAGCTTCTGTGACTGGAGGGTAGTGTGAAATAGATGGCAAGAATTACGGCTACCAGAACAAGACCTGGCTTGCTTCTACCAGGGTAAGTCAGGAGGAAGATGATGATTCCAAGTCCCATAGCAGTAACAAGCTGATCAGCAGTAACAAGTTTGACAGGCCTTTTAATTCCAACCAGGTAACAAATAAACCGGCCCTGTACTCTGGATCAACAGCATCCTGAGCCAAAACAAACAGACAAAAGAACCTTGTTCGTAAATTAATATACAGAATTCCACACGCTGGGTGGATTTCACAGCAGCGGCAGCTCATTCAGAGATGCAGGATGCTCTAGGATCCTGCGTTACCTGTGTGGCGACTTCATGTCAGCTTTTTAAGCCATTTGTCCCTTTACTGAGGAACACCAGTACCACATAAAACCACGTTATTGCCCTATGCTGACAGTACATGCTACCAAACAATCAAATAATTTTAAGTGACAATTTCAACGGCTTTTCCCTTTAATTATTCCCCCACCATCACTTTCTCTGTTTGTTGCTATAGAAACCAGCACTGGCATCAGGGCTGCGTGGAGAACATCAGAATAAAGTTGGTCAACACCGGAGACTTGCCTGCACCTGCCACCTCCTTCTCTTGTCTGCTCTGCTGCCCAGAAAGACACACTGACCTTCGTAAGTATGAACTGACAGAGAAGTCCCCTAGTTGCTAATAATTTTGTTTGTTTGTTTCCTCCTATCAACCTCAACACTGAGAAGTAACCCCAAAAGTTGAATCTATCCATTGTTCCCTAAGCAAGCTGCATGCCAATCACTTCAGCTTCTCTTTAGGAAGATAATCATAGAACGTTTCAGGCTAGAAGGGACCTCTAGGGGTCATCTGGTCCAACCTCCCTACACAAGTAGGGACATTAGAAAAGAGTGAGAGAAAATCTTTTTCTTCAGACCTCTAGGCAAAAAAACCCTGGCCGCTGTTTGCAGTGAAATGACAACACCTGCTCTCCATACCNTGCCCAGCCTACCACCTGGAGGTTTGGAGGTGAGCATGAGACAGGACAGCTGCTGAGCTCCTCTCAGCAATATCACCACTTATATTTTTATTTTTATATATATATATATGTTTATATGGATTTTGAGAATGCTGACTCTCACCCGGCACAAGTTCTCCCTGCAGCATGAAACACCAGGCGGACAAGGTCCAGTGAATTCGGGTAATGAATGAGTACCCAATGCTTTAGCAGCTGCCATTTTACATCTTTAGGAGATAATTATTTTCACAGAATTACTTGTGAAAAGAAATGCAGAGCTTCCCAACCCCTCCATGAGCTTCTCCTCTGAGCAACAGTCTAGCTTTATAAAAAGCTAAGCAGCCAATACAACTCCACTAAAAAAGTCTCACCCTTAATTCAACGCTATCCCTCTCTTCTGATTAATTTTTACTGTCCCAGCATCTTAAGGCATTCTCTCTCACTCACCATGATAGCACATATCACTTTGTGTTTTTCTTCATCCATTGCAAGAAGTCTTTCCAGGAGAACAGTGTCACAATACAGTACAAAGATCCCTGGGGTTGTGTATCCTATTTTGCTACTGACTCAGCCAGATTAATTAATTTTACTATGCCTCGGTTTCTCTAGGCATCCTTTCATCAGAAAAGAATAAGCTACTTAACTGTTCTGTTTACTAACATGTCAAAATTCCAATGAGCTATATTATCAAATATTTCTCAAGCTAAAAAACAACTGATGAACTTTACCTGGCAGAGGAACTTTAAAAACAATAAAGCAAAGCCTTGGCTGAAAGACCAAATGCAATAAGAACTCCACAAAGACGCCTTGCTCACTGGGCCAAGCTGTTCTCTCTGTTATCCCATTTTTGGACCTAAGGGCTCAGACGTACAATCAGGTTCTTGTGCTTAAACGAAGCACTGAGGAACAGCTCAGCTGAAGTGACTTTGGTGCCCGCGGGCTAATTCAGGTTAACTACTTTCCACTTTGGTTCAGGCTGCAGTCCCATATGAATTAGCTGAAACATTCTGGATATTAAGTCTTTTTCTATCTAGAAAACATACAGAGAGCAACTTAGGAAAGCTGCTGGCGCTTAGGTGACACATGGCAACTTTTCATTATCGAGGCCTTTTGCTGATTTCTCTTAATATTAACGCAGATACAAATAAAAGCAGAAATTGGCTGCCTGTTTGCTTACCCACAGTGGCATAAAAAGGCAGAAGCTTCAGGCCTGATTAGTTAAAGATGCATCTTGGTGTAAACGGTGCTGACAGAACCTATCAGAGGAAACCGAAAAAGGTAGCTTGCCTTTTAAGAGCTTCCTGCGCACCGGGCACGGCCGAGTCTTCAACGTGAAGCGTGCCGCTGAGATCCACCAAGACGGCTTTCAGAGCGCGCCGAGCTGCCATCCTTCCTTCCCCTGGGAAAAGGCAAATAAATGAAACAACAAAAAACTGGTTAGCAGACAATGGATAATAAAAACAAGGAACTCAGTTAAGCGCCTCATTTGTGCCAAGCCCGGTATTACTCAGAACATTACTCGCAGTATTAAATGGGCCCCTTTAGACAAGAGAAATAAAAGGCAGTGTTTAAAAAAAATACATAATTGATGGGGTGGTATTTTCCCAAAGACTCTA
>VZZY01007146.1:0-49849 GCA_013400335.1 Eurystomus gularis | reverse complement strand
AACAAATATTTAGTGAAAGGAAATTATCCAGCTCTTCTGTACCTCTGTGTTCTCCATTCATTTTGTCAAATTTGAAGACCTATTAATTTAGCTCTGGCTCTCCAAACAGATGCCACAGTCATTCTAAGTTTACTTTTCTGGTAGTACATGTGCATTCATCAGATTTCAGATATGGTGTGTTCTACTGCCAATTATTCTTAGTTTTGAAAAGTATTTTGGGGTCAATAAACCATAATCTGTGTTGATGAGACATGGTTAATCTACCCATGTTTGATGGGAAGATTAAACTTTTTTGTAATTTTATATCAGAATATGAAATATTAGCTCTGAATTTTTCAATTATTTCTTCTCTCCTGCAGCATGTATTTTTCCCAGTAAATCAAGCTGTAACATTTTTAAGTATTAAAACTAAAGACGTGAAAACAGATCTCATGCAAAGGATTCAAATAAAGTTCTCCATTCCAATCAGAGCTCCAGCTGTGCAGTTAGCAGGGCAGTAGACAGAACAGTGACAGTGATGGAAGGCACTACAATGAGTGGAACTTGAAAAAGATCTAAAATAATGAGAAACCTTGCTCCAGTACCAGGAGTACAAGCTAGAGTAAAGGGGCTACTACCCTAGCTCTAAATTTTAGAACATGATACTGGGCTTGTAAGGGAGATTGCTTCCTAATTGCTTAGTTGCTGTGCCACCTTTTTGCTAATGTAACCCAAAGAATCCTTGTTTAAGGCTCATAGAGACCTGGACTGTACCTCAAGCTGACTCTCCACATAACTGTTTGCTGTACTATCATTTAAGGCACTGAACATTTTTTCGAGCAAAACTTCTCAGTGTGAACAATTGATTCAGTCATTAGACTCTGGTAATAGAATCATGAGGAGAAAACAAATTGAAAAAACCTTAAGACAAAAAGAATAAATTATCTTACATGCTTTAGCCTGAAAAGTATTGAGACTTCTTGATAAAGCAAGTAGCTACAGTTGGTGACAAAATACCAGGATACACCTTGAGAAAGTTAGCACATACAAAAAGTCTCTATCTTCACATCCTGCAACTGAAAAATTCTTTCCACAGAACTTGGACTTGAGGTAATGATATATTAATTAAGTGTAGGCAAACTGACCAGAAAAAAAAACATTAGCTGATAGAGAAAAACTGTATACACCTTTGTCAGCAGTGTGGCACAATATCAGATTTGGATTCAGAATTTGACTATATAGAACAGTAATTGTTAAACCATTCCACAACGTATTGATTACTTTGCCTACTCTGTCTAATTGATTTTGAATCAATATAATTATACAGCCGCTATCAAATAGTGAATTTGGCTTGTTTTTTATAATTTCTTCTTCCTCCAAGTCATTTTTTGGTTGAACTGATGATAACTAAATAAATCAATTTTTCAATTATTATACAATTATTATAAATTATTATAAAAGAATAATTCATAACTGATAAATATTTCTACCTGTGTTTCCAGGCTTGTAGTATCTAGAGCACACAGAATATCTGAGGCTCTGGTGTGCAAACAGTTTAGCCAACAATTAACTTTCAGAATTAATTGGCCTGTTATTTAAGGTAAACTTAAATAAGTGTTACAGTTTCCCAGTAGAACTTAACCAACTTTTGATACCCGCAGGTTGGGACGATTTCTGTAAATGTGATACTCTCTACAAGTCCAAAAGTTCAGCAGCTCTCTTTCTTGTTCTGTTTCTTAGTTACATCTTTCCTGCCCTTAGGAACATGGATACTTGAGTTCAACCCCAAGTTGTCAAAGCTGGGCAGTTTAGTATAGCCAAACTATTTATAGCTGCTGAGGGTCTACATGAATTTCCCTGTGAAGACAACTAGCTGGCTCTCTCCAGCACTGAGAATTCTCTGGCTGAGAAACTAGACTAGAAAGCAATGCCTGGGATATGGACCTCTGACCCCTTAGGTGGGCCTGAATATGGCAATACAGATGCTGATAACCTATAACTAAACAGAAAAATATCAGGCAAGTAGAACCTTTTCCTGCAAAATCTTTTCTTCCCATGGAAGGAAAGTCTTACAAGTCTCTTACAAGTCTTACTTCTTTGTTTTGATTCCTCAAATTCTGATCTTTGCAGACATAAAAAAACTGAATATCTGGTAAAATGGAAGATTTTGAGTAAAGTTGTAACAAATGTTGTGCATGAATAGTGACTGATGGCTAGGGATGGTTTTTTGTTCCAGATTGGTGCATCTGTCCTCTATAGTAGTGTTGAAGATATGTGGCAGAACTTAGCTTCCTACTTCTAAAACTGATATAATCAGACTTATGGATAAAAATTTTCAGTGGTTTGTTCTTATGTAAGTAGCCACTGAATAAGCTTGTATATTCCTTTTTTGATTCATTAATTACATGGGTTATTTCAAGGCATTAACATTACTGGCTTCAAAAGACTTTAATAATATACAGTATTCACTTTCAAAATTAAGCTATGTTCTTATAATGAAATCATTCTTCTGCTTTCTACAGAATGTTATTCTGTGAGAACAGCTCAAAACACTACAGTGGGATGGCAGAATAAGGAGTTAACATGCCAAATGTTTGGTGGGGGGGGGGGAGGGGAGAGACTGGAGTGCGACGTTCTTATCATGGTCCTATTACAAGGTAATATACTACTTAAAAGATGCAAAAAATAGTTACAGGCATTTCAGAAACACACTGCAACTGAAATTTCTGCTGAAAAAAGGAAAACAGTTTTGTACAACAGTATTTTGATCTAATTTTGGCAGACATGCATTCAGCATGACTTCAACATGAAGATGCAGAATACCTAAAGAAAAGAAGTGAGTTCCTGATTTTCATGAGGATAACTATAGGTATTATAGGGCTATTTAATTAGAATAGAAACGTGTATGCCTAGCTGCTGACATCAGAAAAATTCAAATTAGAAATAAAGCACAATTTATTTTAGTAGTGAGATTATTAACCTTGGTAACAAGCAACAAAGAAAGTGATAGATTCTCTGTCTTCTGGTGTCTTTTAGTGAGGGTTATATTATATTCCTGGAAGACAAGTATTAGCCAATGATCCTTATCCAAATGCAGATTATCAAGACCAGGGGAAGTTATCTGAAATGTAATGACCTATGATATACAGTACAACAGATTGGATGACGTAATGATGCCTTCTGGCCTTGTGTATTTTGAATCAATAAACTTAAAACTTTGAAAAAGTTCTACAGATCCACAGTAATGCTAATAATCCAATATCCTATCCCTCCCTCACGAGTTTCCTAGCATACGTTATTTAAAATAACTGAGTTCCTTGTTCCAAATATAATATGAAACATTCAGTTGCATTAAGAATAAGGGTAAAAATCTGTCCCTACTGACATTACTGGAAATGTTGATATTAATTACAATGTCTGAAAATAATATCAATACTGAGGTTCTAAGATTAGGAAAGGAATTTATCTTGTGTTGTTTGAAAGATGTGTTTGACTACTTTTTTAAAATGCAGTATTGTTGAGTAAATTTATAAAATTAAATGGGTTCATTGAAAGCCTTTTTCTGCATGGACTTTACATACATATGTATAATATTTGCACAATTTTTGTTACAATCCAAGAAGATAATGATTAACAAAGGATTTCAACAAGATGTGTAACATCTCCAGGAAAGAGAAGCTGGTAATGGTTACTGCAGTTAGGGAAAATATAAAGCTGGAGAATGATTAAGAGCAGATTTATTAAAGGATCAGCTGGAGTGACATTGTTTGTTACTTTCATTGAATATGTTGACACAGAAAATAGAGGAACTCTGATGATGAAGTTAAGAGATCCTGTCCACACAGAAAAGAATGCAGAAAGAAATGGATGACATGTTGGACTTGAGAACTAAGAACAGGATAATTAACAGTATTTAATAAGAAAGAAAAAGGGAAAAAAAGACCTGAGGATAATGGCTGAAACTGGCAAGAGTAGAGGGGTGAGCTACTAGCACCAGAAAAAGAGATTCAATGCTCGTTGAGTAAAATAGACAAGGAACTTGTAAGCCTATCACAAAGAAGTCATGATGAAGGCAGACAAAAAGGCAGGGAGCAGAAGAGACTAAAAATAGAGAAGAAACCCAATTATTTAAATGAAGTGCTATGTCAGCAAGTGACTATAAATGGATTCTGAATGCATTTCCACAGTGGATTAGGGACATTTTGCTAAAGATCACAATAGGCAAATTCTGAAGCAGCACACAAACAGGATAAGTTGGCTAAAAAGCCTAACTGATGGAGCTTTCTTAGTTATTAATGGGAATAGAATATATAGTTTCTGTGAGTGACAAGGACTAAATTTATTGGCCAAAGTGATACCCTCCTGTTCTGTGTTCCTGTGTTACTAGTATTATGCCAATGTATACAGAAAAGTGTTTTCTAGGCTGAGGAAAGACATATGTACTTTGAACAGTTCACCCTCTTCGGAGGACAAGAGGAGAACTTGGCAGGGTGCATCTGCAGTCAGTAACAAGGACCACGCTGCTTCAGAACTTTCAGCTTTCATGAATGACCATCATTTTACTCTGTTCAACTTGTAATCCTTTTCTAATTCTTCGTTAAAAAAAGCAACTTCAGATGTTCTTAATAAGAGCAAGTGATTCTGTGGACTGTATTCATGATGTTGTTTAGATTCAGCAGTATAAAAAAATGTATGAATCATTGAGAAAGCCTTGCCCAGAATCCTTTTCAATTGACCCTTAACCACACCCAATATTGTTTGAAGACAGTCAGGTGAGGTGAAAAGAAAACTTACCTTCACCTGCCCTTGAATCCAGTTAGTGTTATTAATTTGTAGTCTCCTGCATTCTGCTGAGCACAGAGCATGTGATATGCATGTCCTAAAGATTCTTTGTTGGATTATATTTAAATCACTATATAAAGAAGATCTATTAACATTAAAATTTTATAGAACTGTGGATTTATGAAGTTTTAACAAAGCTGGCTTGTCAGTGTTTTGTAAATTCAGCTTTGCTGGCAACCTTGTTCTTTTTGCATCTTTTTATTTTCACTAAAGGTAATTAGCCTCTCTGTGTGGTGACAACTTTGAAAAAAATGTCATTATTAATGACCATCATGATTATATTAGAAATGTTAAAAATCAAATTTGGTAAGAAATTTCAATCAGAACAAAAACTTGCTAAACTTGACTTTCTTAGGATTTCCTCAAAATAGATACATAAAGGATTTGGAAGAACAACAGCATAACCTTCACCAAAATTCCAAGAGAACATTACTATGTTCCTAGGACATACTGCAATACAATACCTTGCAAACAAATACTTACAATTTGCTTAGGTATACAGGGAATATGTCTTGATTGCCGCCAGTTTCATTTAGATAAAATAATTAAGATATTCTGCAAGAACACAGAAGAAAAAGCTTATTTTAACACAATTCATATATATATATGTATTTTATGAGTAGAATTTTGATAGCAGTATTGTAATCAGCTGTTTTATTTTACTATGTTTGATATTGCAACACTCAATAGACTTCTAGTCTGAAGTTGCCTAAAAAAAGTATACCTATCTGGAAAAGTGATAACGTTTATTTGTTTTACTTGTTTTTATGAACTCCATACTTCTCTAACAATCACATTACTCAGCTGAGTTCAGGAAACACACATGAAGGCAAGACAGGGGAACAAAATTCACATGAGCAACCCACAGATGGATCACAAGACTTCAGGTTTACCATACTTCATTTACCATTTTAAATTCTACTATGGGATAGAACTGACTTGCTAATGGGAGATTTGGTTGACTGTATCATACAAAACTATATAATGAAAAATTTGGAGAACTATATCATGACTTCATGAGCTGGAAGGCTCCTTTCTCATTGTCTAATACTGCATATCTCGTAGTCTATTAAAAACTGACTGGTAGCTTCCTCCTCTGATTAGACAGGACAGATCTGTAGATCAAATCCTGTTGGAGTTCCTACTCCTACCCCATTTGCCATACTGCTACCCTCTTGATTAATTGACTAATGTCAGTTAATGGTGCATTCAAAGCTTACAGAATGCTTAACCTATAAAGCCACACTCTTTTGTTTAGTATGTAGTATAATCTAAGCATAAGAAAATGAAGAATTATTCAAACTGTATGTTCTTTAGTTCCATACTCCCCAAAATACAGCAATCAGTATGCTTTTCATTTGCAAGTACCAAAATAAGAATCAGTGGAAATATGCACCATAATGATTTTAAATATTGCTAATTGTATTACTTCTCAGTAAAACCTTCAGGCTAATCAGGGAAAATAGGCAGAATGACAAACAAAAACAGTTTTAAATTTATAATAAACATTTTTGATAGGCAAGCAGGCGAACAGACAAATAAGTATAATTCAGCAGCTTCAAAAAGTAAAGGAAGGGATTTTAGGTATCTCAGACTAACTCTTCTGTAAACAGTACTGCATCTGCTAGACCAAGCCAGCTTTCAACATATTATCATTAACTTTTTTCAACTTTACAGATTATTTGGCACTGGATTTATACACTAATCAGCCTTCATCACAATATTTTATGACCAAAAGTTTTAAATCTAACAGTTGTCTTTAAAATTGGTTTGATCTGTCCAGAGAAGTATATCAATAATAAGTAAATTAAGTGGTATTTAAAGAGTAATGAGGAGCATAAAATCTTCTATAATTTTTGTTTGAAAATTGTTAATTAGTACAATAGTCAACATTTGGAGGAAGCCGCTGAAAGGAAAACATTCCTTTAAAAAAAATCACATAGTATATAAAATGTTGAGAATTTTAAAGACAAGTTAAAATATACTTCTTAGAGTTCAGTTAGGATTATGATGACTACAATACACTTCTTTTAATATATAAATAAAAGTCCTCAGTGAGCTATATAGTCCTATGTCTATAACATTCCCATTCTCACATACAACATGAAATGATGAAATTATTCTTGTACCATATTTTGGAGCGGTGTTCTATTTTCTGTCCTTATGCTAGAAAACAGTATGCCAACAGTAAGTAGCTGGGTATGTCGACACTGAACAGAGGCACACAGTGACAAGAGCTTCAAATTCTGAGCCCTCAAAGGTGCTATAAGGAAACTATCTCAAGTCCTCCACACAGCTTTAATTCTTTTGCACAGCTCTGAGCTTAGGCTGGTAGCAGAAAGTTCAGAGATCTTCAGGAGATCTCAGCTCTCTCACAGTACAGATGTTGCCCAAAGCTACTCTAAGTCATTGCTCAATCTGTTCCATTAAGAAGTATAAGCCTGAATCAATTTGCTAAGCTACAGCTTGACAAGAGAGCAAAAGTATGTCCAAGCGCTTGCTCACATATTCCAACTGTACTTAATAAAAGCTACTACTTGTTGAAAATTTTGCTTTGCTTATATCCCTTAGGTTACCACAGTTAGGGTATTACTACTGCTCTTAAAAGTGGTTGCCTAGTTGCCTCACAAATGTACCAGGGGTACCTTTAATCAAGCTACCTTTGGCTGGTGTTCATATTAATGAAAGAACATTATATAATTTCATCATACTTTCTGCGCTCAGAGGATGTTAGGCTGGTTTGCGTGAAACATGCATCAGAGTGACTGCTAGGATCTTGGTTCCTGAGCTAAGTGCAAAGGTAGGTGTATTTACACGTACTGAACACTGACTAAAGTATAGAAAAGGCTCCAGTAGGGCAGCTGAACATGCAGATGTTAGAGTGTGCTGAGGCACAGGCCACACACTGCTTGTCTTTCTCTGGTTCTATCTCAGAAGAACTTTTCAAGACTGAAACTGATGTGTTTATCATAATTTTAGGTAAACAATCAGAAACCCTTCCTCTCTTTGGATCTTCTCTAATTTCTTCCATGTTGTACCTCCAACAATGGCTGCAAGTGACCATTTCCGCCTTCAAAGGTTTTGTCATCACCTTCTTTAAACTGGAATATTTTCCTAGAAATAGCATATCTTCTACTACATTTATTATTACTATTCTTTCTTATTATAATTATTATAATCATCATCAACACAGTCAGGAGGAAAATGTACCATGATGGACTCAACAGCTCAAAAGAGGCAACATTGCTGCAGCTCAATGTCCCCAGGTCCAACCAGTAGTGGTGGTGTGCTCCCAGCAGGTATGTACACACAGAGCACCCATATACACCACATGTATACACACCCAGCCACACAGATCACAGACAGACATACTAAGCACTCACATGAACACAAACAACACCAACAACCCCACCAACCTGGCTGAGGAGAACAGAGGTCCACTAGTGCCAATATACATATAAACACACACGTATGCAATCTTGTATAGTTAAAGGACCATTTTTTATTTTCCCCTCCGTTTTACAAGCTGCTGTGCTTTCTTTTCTTTCTTCCTTTCCTTCTTTCATTCCAGGTCTGAAAATGTTTAAATAAGCTGCATAAGAAGACTGAAATGCTAATAACAGTTTTGATCACTAATTACCTATCAAAAAGTTTAGTGTGATGATCATCAGGATGTGCAAAGAAGGTTTTTATGGCCAGCAAGAGATACAGAAAGTCAGAATATGAGACTCCACAGAGCAGCAACAAAGATGAGAGAGTGACAGATTAAATACATTATACTCTAAATAAAGGAGGCAATGTTGATGCAATAAAATTATCTTTTCAATATGGACTTATATTCAATTAGGGACATCAGTAAAAAGAAAATGTTGCAAAAGGCCAACTGATGCCTTGAGGCAAATAAAAATCCCAAATGTCATCTTCACAGATGAGAGAAGATTTCCAATATTATATACTTCCCATGGACAGTCACAGCTCCTTGAAGTTGTGACCAACATGCTCCCTGTAAAATCATGTGACAGGGGATTTTGGAAGTTTGTGGTAGTATCTTGGAATATAGCCTGGCTTGCTCTGTGGTTTTTATTATGCTTGTAACTTCTGGCAGCCCAACAAAGGTAGTTTGTGTATAGAACACCTTTAATATATATTTCAGACATGATGATATGATACTATAGGATATGTGGACAACTATTGATTTATAATGTTTAAAATAGCACATTCTAATAAAGTAATCTTCCCTGTAACTTTGAAGCCAATAACTCAAAGTTTACTGGGACTGTAACCCTCAGTGAAACTCAAAGAATTATGTAGGAAACATAACATATGACCATTGCTGCAGAAAGTCCTACTCTTACTTCTAAAAATATGTAGCACCTTTTGCCCAGGAAAGCAACCCTGTTCGACATTAAATTCCCGGACCATATCTCTGTTTAATCTAATAGAATTCCAATTTATGCTGGCATAAACCAGTTTGTTGTTCTACTCTGCAAGTCATTAGCAGTAAACATTATGTAAATGAAAAAGAATAGGAAATAGCATAAACCACAGGCCCAAGCAAGAGCCTCCAAAATGCTTACAGTCTGTGTATAAATCTGAATAAACTAAATGTTGTGCTGATTCAGCCATCATCATTTTATGCTGCCAGAAGTTGCCTGATCACACAGGCCAACACTGAACTCAGCAACATCCCCTCACAAGTCTTCTTTCAAACAGTCCTGACATAAATTCCTGTGGACCCAGCTCCTCTGCTGCACACTGTGGTGCCAGCATCACCTGCTAGACACAACAGACAGAGATGGCTCCCTCAGTGCCCCTTCACATGGAAGGGCACCACCAAGAGAGCTCAGCAAGATGCAACCAGCCCCAACAGAAGCCACACCCAACAGGAAGTTCCTCTGACTAATCGGGTCCTGGTTGATATAATCCTGGCCTCGCCCACCACCACAACCATGACCACCTAGGTGAGGGCAGAACCACAGAGCCACAGATGGGCCAGGTTCTGCCTCTGGAACATGAAGCCAATAGGAAAAGCAAAACACTGTGCTAGGTTGTGACTCATTCACAGGTCAATTCCAGCTCGGGGCCCACAACTCAGGCCCCAGCACTTCGATAAATCAGCAAATCATGAACAAAAATTGCTCACTTGCATTTCTAGAACCCTAAAACATTTTCCTGGATAAAACTGAATAAATAAAGTTTAGAAAGGAATGCATATCATGGCTGGTCAAAAGTTACGAAGAGCATATTGCCTTATAAACCACATACAAGTTCTGCATCCATCTTTTTTTTTTCTGACTATTTAAGAATTTGTGTTCATTGTCTTTGCAGAGCCAGGAAGGAATTGAACTGAATCTTCCCAATTTGCATTTTATATTTTCTTAGATTTAGGGTCTGCCTTCCACAGAGTAAAGATTTTTAGAATTTCTTTTTCTCCTCTTTTCATTCACTGGTGAAAGAAAACATACATTATTAACATATTATTAATATCTTCAAATTTCAGCTATATTTCTTCTGTAAGCAAGGGTATAGCACAAGTGCTGCAAAGATATTTGCCATCCATTGAAGCAGAAATTTTGGAGTCCCTTAAACAGCCAGCTGGATGGTAGAGGATGGAGAAAGTGATAAAGGCATCTCACTCATCTGCAATGTTTGCTTTCCCAGGGTGATTTCCCAAACAGCAAAGAACAACAGTTGCAGGGCTAATAATGCCTATGGAGAGTAAAGAAGAAGAGATGAAGTATTACAATATTTAGGAATACAAATGATTTACATCTTTTCAGCATAGGTGCTACAAAGCCCTTGAATAAATATAACAGGCTAGAAAGACAGTGATCTGGAAATACTCAAGGATAACTGAGTCTGCAAGCTAAATGCCAATTACAAAGATCAGCCTGAAACCTAGGTATTAAAATCAAGATACAAACTTAGGCATTAAGATATAATGAATGTACAAACATTTGAAAGGTTTCTACTGAGAAATGTCTGAGCTATAGCTAGCAAAGGGCTGCTGCAGATGTAGGGTTTTTGCGAGGCAGAGCTGTCTTTTTCCTAGTAAGGTGGAGTAATAAAGTATTAACGTAATATATTTCCTACCTGAGGAGATTTAAAAAGCCTAGTGGAGGCTTACCAATACCAAGTCACTGACCCATTCTTTTGCAACTTTTAGTATGTTCTCTGATGTTCCCCCACAAAAATGAAAAGAAATTTTGAAGAAAAAATCTCTCCACCTGCCCCTTCCCAAATATAACTCACAGGACAGGCTTCACTGAACAAAGTTTCACTGAATATAAGTGACAGATCCAGTATATCACCATACCGCACTACCCTATCACATACATTTCAGATGTATATATTTAGCATCTGACCTTCTAGGAACTTCTGGGAATGTGGACATTTCAAGACTTTTGCTATGTATTTCTACACTTTTCTTTATTAGTAGTTTTAGTACTACTGAAAAAGGCTGGATTGACAGCCCCAGAGAAGAAAACTCTCCATAGAAAAGGGATAGCATCAACAGATTTCTCTGCACTACCTTAGCAGAGTGTTTTGGTGTTAACTTAGAAAAGGAGGTCAATCTCTTTCCCTATTTAGATTTCAGCCTTTCTGATGAAACTGCCAAGTTTTTCAATTAGTGCCAGTTGCACTCAGTATGATCTATGATCTACTTTCTAACATAGGCAGGACTGCTACACAAATCTGCTTCATGCAGGCAACAAAAACCAAATGTTCTATAGCATTTCAAAGTAACTTCTAGCCTTGGCAGTATTTGCTTTGATAACCAAGAAGAAGAGCTTTGAGATACACTCATTTACAGTATGTAATATGTACCATTCACCGAGGATGCGCTGGTGAATTCTGAACGAAATCTGTTACTTAACCCATTTAATATACATGAAATATTTCTGGAATCTGCAATACAGTTAATAATAATGTACAGTAAATTAAAAGGATCAATGTTTCACTCCATATACACAATATAGGAGATGAGAGAGCATGTGGGCATGTACTATAAGACTGTGAAAAATATTGGCATGAAGTGAAAGGCAAGGAACAATAAATAGAGACCTATCAGTCTGAATCATAGCTTGTCTCATAATATTAGGCTTCCTGTGTACATTCTAATCAGATATTACATATATCTTGCTAGTATCAAGAGATACAAAACTCCACGAGAATTAGCAGCAACAGAATATAAAGGTGATGCCTTTTTATAAGAAAGGAAGAGATTATGCCTTGAAATTTTTCGTAAAACTAATTCCCTGGTAGAGCACCCAGAGCAGGTTTTGAACAGAATGATAAAACTGATTTTTATGACTTACATGGATTGTATAAAAAAAAAAATTAAAATACAATCCGCATTAAATTAAATTCAAACTTCGCTGTCGGGGTTTTGAAGGGACCATGGTAAGACTGGCACTCATATAAGGTAGGTGTGTTTGTCAGGTATGTTTCTTTAGGGATTGTCAAGGATGTGAAATAGTCTTAAATTTATATTACGTTTGCTATCTGGCTGAGGTAGCTGTAGGAAACCAGTCACTGTGCATCATCTGACTATTGTATTCATATTACACTGCCTTTTAAAAATGGAAGAGAAGATAAAGGTACAACATATTTGATGTGCACATAATGAAACGTGTCAGAGAAGAAGAAACATTTTTTAAGCATACTGAGATCCAGCAGTAAATTTTAATACTGTGTATAAAAGCTTTAGTTATAATTTTAAAATGGGTTTTCTGTTAATACTTTCCATATGTCAATTTCATTCCAACAATAATGATTCTAATATGTCAAAAACAAAGCAAAATCCCAAAAGAGAAGTGTCAAACACTTCTCATTAGTGATACAAGATTATTTTAACTGGGCAAAAACTGTCCATGAAAGGCAGAGTTGTCATGCATTCTTCAAAAATATATGATAGCTTCAGAAAATCTTAAGAATGCATCTAAAATTGCAGAATGAATTCTTTATTAAATCATCTACCTAACCAGAACGGGGGAGGGGGGGGGAAGTCTACTTGTTTGACTCTATTGGGTGCATGGGCTACAGATTGAGTAAAAAATCTTGATACTTGATACAGTCCTGACCATTAAAAGAACTCTAAAATTTAAAAAGTACTTCAGCTTTTCATACTCCATCTATAAGGTACATGCGGTAGATATTATGATGGTGTTAGGAGTACAGCAATATCTAGCATTGCACAGAGGTATCTGGATCACTCATATAAGAATTTCAGGCAACAAAATAGTTTACAAAAGTTTTTGTGTACCTTTTTCATCTAAGAAACCATTCCTTTTCTCATATGAGGTCTTTATGATTCTTTTGCCCTCTGTGGATGATATTACAATTTGTCTTTCACTGTGAAGCAAGGAATATCACTGATACGATTCAGAGTGAAAAGGAACATAAATACAACTCTGCAGACTTTGACAGCTTGTTAAAAACTTCAAGAAAGTTTCAACAGCTTTTCATTGTGAAGAATTTTGAATGATCGGTGAAGGTTTGTGTAAAGAATGAGGATCTTATCCCAAAGTCTCTACTAAATTGATTTTCCAGAGTGAAAAGACTCTATAAGGAAAATGCTATGAAAAAGAAGTTTTGTAAACAGTTCCATTATTTTTCAAATTTTTCACTATGGATAACTCAGATGTAGCTTTGAAGTTATAAAGGTCTGTGTTTGACTTGGCCTTGGATTTCAGTCCCATTTTGAGTGAGTTCTCATGTATTTGTTTAAACCAATGTATAATCCCAAATTGACAGTATACAAGACTATTATGTGTATTTTCT
This sequence comes from Eurystomus gularis, assembly GCA_013400335.1. NCBI lineage: Eukaryota > Metazoa > Chordata > Aves > Coraciiformes > Coraciidae > Eurystomus > Eurystomus gularis. Next base: position 36,244 of record VZZY01007146.1, on the reverse strand, counting down.
GGTATATTAAGCAGCTATGTCCATACAATCTTGGTCATAAACAGGATTTCGCTTAGATGAAACTCCCTTTTATATTCTGACTATATATTTTCTTTTAGCAAAGCAACAGCTCCAACTTATTTCAATGACTTACAAGATCCTCAGAAGAATGTGTTTATTCCTGAATATGATGTTTTTAAAGAAAGTATATGTTAGTCATGCAATCATTCATTCTTCAATGAGAAAGGTTTGAAGAAGGTCATGAAATGACTGCTGTGATGGTTACAATCACAACACAAAACCTGGCATTATGAGTATGCCATTACATAGCTGCTATAAACAGTTGAAATTTCTATGGATAGTATTCAATTAATCACTTCGACTTGCGTCCCCAGAAACTTCTTATTGATTGGGATATTAAAAGAAATAAGTTTGTGTCACTGTAGGATATTATTATCAGGTGTCTTACTTCAACACAGGAACAGAGCTGAAGAAGATGGAAGACTTCTATAAGAAAATGAATGTATGTTATAACATAAAATGATGAAAGAAAACATTTTCAATTACAGAAATAAGTGCTTATTGTTTGAAAGCTTGGCCTTATGCACACTTCTTCTACAGTTGTGTTAACAGTGCAAGAGTATGAGAATATGAATTTTTGGGGTTTATTGGAATTGCCTAAGTGTGTGCAATTTTATCCCTCTTCTTTTGCTTGAGTCATTGGTTAGGTTGAATGGTAAATGCCACAAGTCATTCAGTTCCTCTTCTCTACCTCCAGTAAAGCCTTCTACTGTCTCCCCTTTTCATTTATACCGATATATCATAGTTCCTTTTTTTCTTGACTGAAACCTAATCATTTTTCCATCCACGCAGGGAGTATTTTCTAATGTCCCTGGTATTTAAAGTCTTCCCTTCAGCCCAGAGATACAGCATCAGCAATTGGTAGATCTTTTACCTCAAGAACACCATATGTTCAAATTTGTTGGTTCTTTATCCCTAGGCGTGTGATGGAAACACTTTTGGATCTAGGTCATGAAGACAAATACAAGAATTGAGCTTTTGAATGTATTTGATGATTCAAATGCCACCCACCACTTTCATTATTCTAGAGAAAGCCATAATGGACCTGAGTGTGTGAGAGATTGACTCCAAGAAGCACAGTTATATTTCTGTTCTCCCAGCCACGTCTTTACCCCCTGAGTTTTAAGAAGCTCTGTCTTCACACAAAGCAAAACTCAGAGAAAATATTTCAAGGATTTTCTTAGTATTGGTATTGGTATTATTAACCCCCAGTTATCTTAACAAATGACATAGATAATGTCAGTTTTGGTGAAGTGATGTACAGTTGCTACCTCTGGGAAAAATATAAAAAAAAATACCTTTACCTTTTGTCCCTTTTGACCTCTTTTGATTAGATATCTGTTTTAAAGCATAGGTGATATTTTCAGTCTTTTACAAAGTCCCTGAGACTTTTAGCTCTTTCATAAAAAGGTAGAGTGGGCAGTCATTACATTAAGTGAATGAAAAATTTAGTCCTTTCATTTTGACTGATTTCACCACATCACTAGCAGACGTGGATATTGCTACATGCAACTTTCCTCTGGCAATATTTTAAAGGATAGCCAATTAAGCAATAGTAAACCATTTGTCTGGGGTTGTTGTTGTCCTTGACTCTATTCCTTGTTCCTGTATTTGTTTTATATTCCACTGAGTTCTCAAGTTCTGAGTTCTCTGCAGCATACTGGCAGTCTGTGACAAACTCTGCTCCCACATATAATTCAAAAGACAAAATAGTAAAAGGGGAAATTGGATAGAGTCACTCTTCTGTGCTTGGATTCTGTAGGATTTACTGGTTCAACTGTTTTCTCAGCCATGCCTCAGTCAGAAGGGCACATTACATCTACCCTTGCTTCAGCAGCTGCTTCCTAATGTGTCACTAGTGTGCCATTCATAAACAGAAAATCTCATGAACCTCATAGTGCAGGATCTGGCTGCAATTCAGAGGAAAGAAAACATGCCTTTCCTACTAAGGATGACAAATATTTGACTCCTCAGGACTAATGATCAACAAGATCAAGTCCTATGTCAGTGAAGACTTAATGAAAAAGATGTAATTCTTGCAGGTGGTCAGAGTTACATCACAGAGTTACATTACAATTTTACATTGAAATTAGTAACCTCTTTCACATCTTTCTCTATGTTCCCCACTGAACATCTCATTTTGAATATATGTTTTCATAGAAACAAGGTTTTCATAAATCATAGACTTTAAAGGTAGATATGGCTTTTTAAACCACCTAACCTTATTTCCTGTTAATCAAAGTCATAAAATATCACCTGTATTTTCTATATTGAACTAATAGTTTTTCTTTCCTTTATGCTGTCTTGATAGTCTATTCATCTAAACCTCACAGAAAGCCCCTTGTAAAGATGCTTTTAATGTGTAGATTATCCCATTCACCTATTTTTCTCATTAGTTAAGTTTTTCTAAAAGTTTATTTTTTCCAGAAAGCAATTTTTGTAATTACATTTTTTAAAAGTCACAAATACCATTGAGTTAGTCATTATTTTTAGATTGTTTTCTCCATTTTTATGCCCAGGCAGAGCAGAAGCTTCTGCAACAGACAGTATTTCCAAGTATTATTCAGGAGCCAGTCAAGAATGGCAGAATTTTTCCAAAATACTCGTGCACAGTGCTTCAGAGAATGTTGCTGCAAGTCATGTAAAAAAAAGCTTCGCTCTGATGCCATCAGAACTGCCTACTTAGGACCTGATCCAAGATTCATAGAAGACAATAGGACTTTTCTACCAGTCTCTATGGGCTTGGGATCTTTCCCTTCCTATAAAAAATGAAAAATTTGTACCCTGCATGAGAAGTAAGGCCCAATAAGTGAATCAAATGACACATATTCACCTTGAACACTAAATATTAAATCTCAGTTTAGGCAACACGCTTTCTAGTTGGACAGTCAATCAGACATGTACACACATTTTATAACATAAACAGTCCTGATTTGTTCTCTACATTCGTATCCTCAGCTTCTCTTGACAAAAAAACTCCCTTGAAAAACAAAAAAGCAAATAAAATACCTGTTCCAGGAGCATGTGTATAAGTAGTTTTTCAAATAGGAATCACCAAATGAAGCTGATTGAAACAGTCAACATTTGTCCACTTAGCTAGCCTATGTCAAATTTAAAGACAAAAATGTATAAATGCAATACACCAACGCAGTTACATTAAAAAAGGAAAAAATACTCTTTATCCTTGAGATATAGACTACGAAGACCAAAGTACACTGATGATTCTGAATTATCTGGAGTATAGCAGTTGAGTTCCTGGGGTTTTTTGGCAGAGGATTTCTTGCCAGTAATGTGAGAAATGAAAATTCTTCTATCTATCTGGCTAGGTTAAGCAGGGAATACTTGCACTTCATTAGGTTTCCATTTGACTTAAGTATCTCTACTGAAACTTGCGCAGAATTAGTATACTCCTGAGAAATCATTGTTTAGGGGTCTCAAAATATGCCACTTTAAGTTTCTATGTTATAATAAAGACTAACTGGACAAAGAAAATACAGTTATTGAATCCCTATTCTGGGTTGGCTTTAAGGAAAAATTGTAGAGTTTGTGAAAGCAGTGTTTAGATTTAGCTAAATCCTTTTCATGATACTGTTTATTGATCATTCATTTGGTTTTTATTTTTTCCATTTTCTTCCCAAGCCCAGGTACTCTTTATGAAACTATGCATCAAAATGCACTCCAGCAGGTTCAGACACAGGTCTTTACTCTTACATTTGTTTCACATATTGTGCCTGGGAAATTTCATGAGGATTGCTAGTTATTACCACTTGGTGATGGGAAAATTAACAATTCCAACATCATATATTATCTGTGAGACATTACAACAGTACAGTTTACAAAATGCTTCTCATAAAAATGACTATAATGTTATCTTTTTCAATGGTGTATGTAGATTACTTCCCATTATCACAAATGTATTATGCTTTGATCTACAACTGTAGAAAATATGATTAATTTTTTTACAAAAGAGTATGCAAGCTTACAATTCCAGGACTTTTGTTGTTGTATGTGGGCAAAACTACATTAACCAATGTAATTTTGACTACATATATCAGCTGAGTAATTTACTGAAGTATAATATTATTGCAAAAATACAATAGGTATCCTGACAATAACTCTGGCTTGGAAGGGTAGAGGTTACTCAGGTTCAGCTGCTCCCCCTTCACCCCTCAAAAAAGTAAGCACCAAGAAATCTGGACAGAAAGTAATAATATTACTTCAGTGTCCTCAAAGCATATTTCAATCAACACAGACAAAACATGAAGCATGGCCAGAAATTTCCTTTTGCCAGCGCCTGAGCTGAGAGCACACTGCATAACATATTAATCTCATTCCCCAGGATAGGGTTTCTGTTGCTGTCAAGTATATTTCTGAAGCTACAAAACTGAACAACTGTTTTCTAATATTCAGCTATGTAGTGGCTGAGGCCAGATGAGGTACACAACAAAAAGGAATAAATTGTAATTCCTCTCACAAGACATGTATAAACTGAGTATATAAAAAACCTGTTTGGCATGAGGACATGAAGGATATTCAAAACTTGAAGATTTAAAAATGACAGTAATGGCTACCCCAATCTGATCAGAGATTTTGAAAATATACTGGTTTTTTAAGGTGAAGTTTAAGCAAGATTGGGAAAAAAAAGTCCACAGAAGTATAAACTTCATCACTTCACTGATACTTTTTTGAAATACTGCAGTTTCTATCAGTGGAATCAAGTTCATCAGATCTGTTTGATTGTAAATGGCACTAGTCAAATGAAAATATCTGTTCATAAAACAATTTTTGCTAAAACAGAAGTTAAATATTTTACTGAAAAACAACTCTAAAGTACTCTTGGAGTTAGAAACCAAAATTATTACCAAAATCAAGAAAGCTTTTATTTGATTAGTTTATGAGATGAGTGTATAAAGACGTCTATTTGTGAACTGTTAAGAGTTAAAACAATTACAACATTTACTAAATTTTGAAAAACAGTGTATTTGGGGAGGATTTAGATCCCTCTGATATTTAGTAAATTATTATTACAAAAAAGTTCATTCATTTTTACCATCTCTGTCGTGAAGTATTGAACAAAATAGAAGCAATTGAGAAGCATATTTAATCCCATCAGAAGTAAAGAGATCATTATTTAAAGTATTTTTTTAACTCATGTTTTCCCAGGAATTATTTTTGTATGCCTGTGAGACCAAGCCTCATCTGGTAGAAACGGACACACTTTCACTGAAAACACGTGAGCTATGGTAATTTACCTCAGCTGAGGTTCCACAGGTCAACAGAATAAAATCATTATTTCCACTTTTACTGTACCATAGCAGATTTGCAGATTTGAGGGTTTGTTTCTTTTCTTTTTTCAATTCCTCCATCTATTCTACTTGTCATTCCTATCATTCTCACCTCTAAATATGTACATTCAAGCTAGGGTATTTCTATATAATTTTGTTTAAAATTCTTCAGCTGCTTACAATCCATTTGCAGGTGCCACAGATAGATAATTATTCCCCAAGGGTTTTGGCTCTAATTGCATGGACTCATTTATCACATACAGTTACCTCTATTCTAAATTAAAAGTATTTTGTGTTCCTGATAGATATGTGAATAACACCATTGCATCAATTCTAAACTAAAATCTCTGGTTAAAAGTTATAATAGAAAACGAATTTCTACAGGATGCAGACCTGCACTGTTTTCTCTCAGGGGTTTACACTAAATGAAAGCCATTCTGTTCTCTGCTTTTCTTACAAATGAAGGAAGAAAAAATAAAAATAATATTTTGACATTTTTTACAAGAGAATAAAACAATTGACACAATGATCAAATGCTATTTCCCTTACTCATTATTACACAGTAGCCAACAAATGTTTTAGCACATAGGGTAGACTAAGTTTTTAGCTTCAAACCTTCTGTGTGGGTTTCCCACCAACGGAGATGTGATTCAAACCCACTTTTTCTCATCAGATTCGCTTTTCTGTAACACGGAATGGCTATTTTATTCTGCCTTCAGACAGAAAGATTTCTTCCACCCTATCCTGCAAACAAGGATGCAGGGCAAAGATACAGCCTGCTCAGCCCCTAACTGTAGTCTCTGATTAAAAACATCTTCCTTTTGCTCCCTGTGTCTATTGTGACAGAGTAATAGAAAATACTTTGCGAATTTTTGCCACCAAAGGGTTTTCTTTATTTGCTGTGTTTACTTAAACTGAAAAGATTGCGTTTGGAATAGGTATTGTATCTTTCCCATGACAATACACCTAAGAAAGTACAAGTCCAGGTGTTCCTATTGCAATTTCAGTATGAGAAGCATTGTCCAAAACTCATAATGTTTTACCTAAATAAGTATTCTAGACTTTTCCTTGGGTAAGGCTTTCCTTCTGTCTAAACAATTTCCATATTACTGAGGAAACAAGAATTTCCCTTGTCACAGTTTACATGTACATCTGTTCCTAGGGGTACAAAGAGAAAACAAAATGGAAACAGAGAGATCTTGAAGTAAATAGTGAAATGTAAAACAGGATGGAGGAGACGCCTTATTACTAGGTAATATATTACCTGTATATTTTATCTCTTCTTTTATACTGTCTCTGAAACACAGTTTTTGACAGGTGATTTTAAAAAAAGCTAGGGAAGATTTTAGAACAAACAGACCAAAAACTCTTTGATATATATCAAAAGAATCCCACAAGCAAGACTGTGGATCCTTTAGACCACCAGTGTGCAATCAAGCAGGATCAAAATTCTGCAGGGAAACTAAATGATTTATTGGCATGGGTCTGTACCAGAGAGGACAGTAGTGTTTTCAGATTTGTCTTTACAGGTAATGAGAGTAAAACCATGACAGATATAAAGGGATCAAAAAAAGTTGATGGAAAAATTTCAGAAATACAATTGAAATCCATCAAAAGAACCAGACTGTGTTCATCTGAGAGCTCAGTGAAAGGTAGAGGATGGAGTAGCCATTCCAGTAATATATACATGCCTTAAACTCATCCTGAGAAAGAACTAAAATTAGAACAGGCTTAATACTCTGGGATTTGTCAAGAAGGATTCTAAGGATGAATCTAGGAATTCCAGAAAAAAATTTGCACATATTTGAAGGCCTAAACATTTTAAAGGCTTTGTAATTTCTACTATTCATTGGGAGTCACATTGCAGATTGATAAATTTTCTAAAATAGTAAGTAGAACTGAATGAAAAAAAAAAAATGAGCATGAAAAACAATGTTTCCCCTCCATTAAAGAAAATTAAGTTTTGATTCTTTCTTGTCTTTCTTTCAGTCAGGAAAATACGAAGGAAAAGCATATCAGCATAGTGAAAAAGTATACGTCATCACATAATTGTTCTGATGAGTGTTTTGACAATGTAAATTCACAGGCAGACTATATTTTATGTAAAAACAGAACCAGTCTTAACTGCAGAGGTATATCACATTTATAGATCAGAGGCTCTTTTCTAAAAAGGACTAGACCTCCAAAGCCTTGCTATTAGGGATCCTTCTAAGAAAAAACATAGAAGTGTTCAAAATTTTATTGCAGGCATATATATGCCCAGCACTTTTCTCAATGTAACAATGCAAACTTCACAGAGATCTGAGATTACTAACTGTAAGAAAAAAAAAGAAGCAAACCAAGTTTCTGATAGCCTGTTATGTTGTGGTGAAAGCAAAATATGCACTAAGAAATTATTATAGTTAGAAAGGTAAGGAACTGAATGCTTGGGGGGTTTTTTGTTTTGTTTGGTTGTTGTTTTTTTTTTTTAACTAATATATGCAACAGGTTCCAAGATCTAGCTCTCTAGATCATAGAATCATTGAAACATAGAATCATGGAGTCATAGAATCATAGCATCATAGAATGGTTTGGGTTGGAAGGGACCTCAAATGTCATCTAGTTCCAATCCCCCTCACCATGTCAGGGACACCTCCCACTAGACCAGGTTGCTCCAGGTCCCATCCCACCTGGCCTTGAACACCTCCAGGGATGGTGCATCCACAACACCCCTGGGCAATCTGTTCCAGTGTCTCATCACCCTCTGACTGAAGAATTTCTTCCTAATTTCCAATCTGTCTGTTCTGTTAAACAGACTTGCAAAACTCTCATTGATCATGGCACTTTGTCACATGAGTATTGTAGACATTTTTTTAATAATGGTAAGGGAATATCAGGAAAATTATTTAAAAAAAAAAAATCTGTTATGATATGCTAGCTGCAGACTAAAATTTACCTTGTGGTTTGAAATTTTCTGAGACAACCTGCAAAACTGATTAGTCTCAGACATAATGATACGTAATAACAGAGACACAAATATATTGAAATGTCATCTGTTTTATTCTACTGAGATACTGGAATATTAGAATATACTGGTATATACGCAAGTTTTCATCTTTCAAAGCAAATATTGCAGCCAATTACAGAGGAACTCAGTAGGACATCATGGAAAGTTTTGTGCATGGACATAATCATTAAACGCTATGTACTCACTGAAGATTCATTTATGCACACCACTAACTTCAAGGTGGAATTTCCTTACTTCTGGTGGGACAATACTATCTCAGTGATGGAATTTGAATTTCCTTTAATTATAGCAAAGGCTGTCAGATGACATTTTCACTTTGTGTGATATAGTGCTCTGTGAAATCTAAATACAACTCTAATTAAGTCTGACAAGCTTAGTACATATCCTGGTAGCTAATCTATGCTGAGGTTTAGACTGTGGCAGCTGCTCTGCTAGCAGTCCTAGTTGACTAGGGACATCTACCCGAGCTGTTGTCAAACCTCTAGATGTAGTTTAAACACCCTTTAAGATGATGCCTCAGGAGAGGACATGGTATTGAAAGCTCCACAAGAGACTGGATCTTCACAGCTGTTGAAGACAACTCATAGAAGCTAAAACTGCATTTCATAGCACAGCTGAGAGAAACAGGCACAAGGAAGGGAACAGTTTTTGACAATGGGCAGCTCTGAACCATTTTGCATTGGTTTCTCTTCATATTTGAGTGTAGGATGCTAATAATGTAAACGTAATACAAACATTTTTGACATGAAAAAGTAAAAAAAGCTCATGTCTTTATTTATCGGTCAGCAATAGATAAATCTGAGTGCAAACCATTTAGTGTGATTTTTAAAATGGGCCTGACAAAGACCCTAAGAGCAGTAAAGTGGGATTTTTTTAGCTAAAATGATACAATCTCCAAATTGAAAGATAGAACTTCTAGACACCAATATCTAATATGTTAAATAGAAAACATAATAAAATCAAATAAAATCAGTCCATCCTGAAATATATGTACTTACTTTAAAAAAAAATACTGTCCCCCCTCATTCCCAACCAAAATAAACACCAAAAAACCACCAAAAAAAAACCCCAATAAACCTAATAATTCTGCTTGGAGTTGGAAAAAAAGAAACAAACTGTGACTACCAGAACTACTGCTGAAATTGAGACCCTGCAGACAGTAATTAAGCACAGGTGTCTGTGACACTATATTCTCTACCTCTGCTAATGATAAAATGAGGAAAATTCAGTATGAAATCAGCTATAAAAAAATAGGATGATGACTTTTTATGTATTCTGGCATGACAAGTTAAGAAAAAAGATATGTGAAGGCCTTTTAGGCACTGCAAAAAAATCTAAGGTAAGATTCACTTACATGTTCCGTTGCCTTGAATGAACAGTGACACAGGGAAAGATTTTAGGGCTTGTCACATATGCAAAAATATAGGCTACATCAAGGAAGGGCTCCTGCTGATATCACAGTAAAAAGCATTATTTCAAAGTTTAGTTAAGACTTTTGTCTTCAAAGTTACATCCTATTCTAGCCCTTTTGTCTCACTTTCTGCAGAAAATTTTTACAGGAACAGACAAGAACTAAATAGGTTATATATATATATTATAATTTCACTAGACATTTTAATTTACAGGATAATATATGACAGTAAGTCCTACTTTAGAGTATGAGCTCAAGTTATTTATGGTTAAGTATAGTTTAGACATGGAACAGCTAGTTCCCATCAAGTCTGTTCAACACCTTGGAAGGAAACAGTGTGAAAATAGCATTGCCCCTACAAGAAAGAGCTGGACAGACTCTGGGCTCCTCAGTTCAAGAGAGACAGGGAACTACTGGAGAGAGTCCAGTGGAGGTCTACAAAGATAATTAGGAGGGCTACAAAGATGATTAGGGGACTGGAACGTCTCTCTTATGAGGAAAGGCTCAGAGACCTGGGGCTGTTTAGCCTGGAGAAGAAAAGACAGAGGGGATCTTATCTATGCTTACAAATATCTAAAGGTTGCGTGTCAAGAGGATGAGGCCAGTCTCTTTTCAGTGGTGCCCTGTAACAGGACAAGGTGAAATGGACACAAACTGGAACACAGGAAGTTCCACCTCAACATCAGGAAAAACTTCATTACTGTGAGGGTAATGGAGCACTGGAACAGGCTGCCCGGAGAAGTTGTGGAGTCTCCTCCGGAGACTTTGAAAACATGCCTGGACACGATCCTGTGCAACCTGCTTTGGCAGAGTGGCTGGACTCGATGACCTCCAGAGGTCCCTTCCAACCCCTCCCATTCTGTGATTCTGTAGTGTTTGCTTAAGCATTATATCACAGATTAGCAGGGAAAATGTGCTATTAAAGACTGTAACATTGGGCTGAATTCCTCTGACACATTACATCAGTAGCCTGAATCCTGTATTTAGTCTAGTGTCACTTAAGATGCCCTAGTATACCCAAGGTCAGTGTGACTGATCTGATAAAGGACTTAGATGAGACCTGTGTCCTTCTGAAATGGCAGCTGGAGGCCAGATGCAAGGCCCTAGGGTATTGCTGATGGAGTTGGATGTCCTTACATAGCCAATCAAAAGAGGAGCAAAGCTTTAAAGAGGTATTTCTGTTTCAAAGGACATTTACAGGCACCCAGAGCATTGGGTGTTTACTGAATATACTACTGATGGCATTCTCAGCCACATGCAGTATCTTTTCTAAGAGAAATTGAAAAGCCTGTGAGCTGTTACAGGTGCTGTGTGAGGCTAAAGAGCACCTATATATTTTATCAAAGATGCAGCAGTGTTTAGAATTAATTATTTTTCTGTTATATACTGAAGAAAAACACCCAGAATTATTATTATGAGACAGCTATATGTGGAAAGTTATATGATCATACTTATTTTCTGAAAAGAAAACATTGCCACTCCATGTTTCTGAAGAAAAAGGGGTGGGTTTAAATAGGCTTAATACAATAGCTGGCATTTTTCCTGTTATTTTTTTATTAGGCTTTTATTAAATGAAGATCCAACACTAAAATGCTAGGTCAAGTTACGCACGGTTTTGTTTAAGACCCAACAAATAGGGTTAACCAACAGTGCCATGATACACAGTATTTACAACACATTAAAAAGTGATGCTCTGCTTGTGATCTGCTCTAAAGTGAAGGACAAATTATCTGCAAAGAGAAAACAAAACCCTATTTTTTTCAATTCAATAACTGCAGACAGACCAATTGCCAAAATATGTGAAGAATTTGCATAAATAAGATTTTAGCCATTTCATCAGCAAGAGGGCTTTACATTTCTTTTTTTCCCATAAGAATCCTTATGACTAACCCAAAAAAAAATGTTCAGTGGCTAAGCTGTCCCTGGGACCTGATTATTTTGGAATCTACTCTGCAGGTATAAAGAGCTATCTGTAAATACAGTAATTTACTCCCCATACAATTCTCTCCTTTTTCAGTTTTATCCACTGTCTAATAAAAGTCTCACAGCTCAAATATTGCCTATTTTCTTTTATCTACAGCAATATTGTCATGGTTTAAACCTGACTGGCAGCGAAACACCCTACAGCTACTCACTAATGCCTCCAGTCCTGGGGAAGGGGGAGGAGAGAATTGGAGGGGTAGAGGTAAGGAGACTCATACCTTGAGATAAAAACAATTTAATAATTGAAATAAAATAAAATAAATTATTATAATAATGATAATAGTAGTAATAGTAGAATATACAAAGGAGTAATGCACAATGCAACTGCTCACCACCCATCAACCTAGGCCCAGCCTGCTCCCGGCTAGCAATCCCAAAACTACAATCCCAGAAGAGAAAGACCCTGAAAGAAGAGAGCCAGCCTCCCGGCTAACCCTCATTTATATACTGAGCCTGATGTTGTACGATATGAAATATTTCACTGTCCAATTTGGGTCCATTGCTCTGGCTATGCTCCCTCCCAGCTTCTGGTGCATCTGCATACTAGCAAGACACGGGAAGCTGAAAAGTCCTTGATTCCTTAGCAATGACTAAAAACATCAGCATATTATCAGCACTCTTCTCATATCAAATCCCATATTGTAGCTACTAAGAAGAAAAAAATAAGCTCTGTCCCAGTTGATACCAGGACAAGCATATATTTTATTAGTTTCATTTTTTGGATAACAGTTTTCTACCTTAAATGTAGCTCCATATGGGATCCAATGGAGTAAAAAGTGACTAGCCCCAAGTTTCTCTTTAGCTAGAGGACTGGCCGCAATTTTGAGGAAAGCTGTCAATCTCTTCCTGATACATTCAAGTCCTTTGGAAGAAAGCACAGGCCAAAGGGGAAAACCCAGAAAGGAATACTTCTGAAGCTGATTATAAAGGAGGCTGAGTGCTAGTCAATGGTACAGTTCCAACACAATCTGATTAACATTCTCCTATAAAACAAGGACTGGAGAGTAAGCCAATAATTTTATGGCTATTTTTTCCCACTGCTTGGTTTTTCGTAAGTTCGACTTCCTTCCAGGCTAATTAACCACTAAACATTTTACAAGCAATCCAAGTGCGGAAGCAGTAAAAGATGAATTGCACTTATGAAGTAATTGACAAAGGGTATATTGGGCCTTTCAAGCATTGATATTGTGCATCTTAATACAGGAAGAAAGGATCCTTTGTACTACAGTTTGATAGGTCATTAGTTAATTCTCAGAACTCTGCACAAGATAATAACGACTCAAGGCTAAAATGAAACCGCCTGGATTGAGGTGGGGAACCCTACCTCTAACATCTCCAGAGAAAACACTTAATGTTTGTGTCTTGGCATTATCAAAATACCCCCTGTGTTATCTTAGATTAATTCCCTGGCTATTTTCTTTTCTTTTGACAGCAAAGTCAGAGCTGACAAACCAAGGCAGTTCTCAAGGAAATTCAATTACTGAAATGTCTGACAGCTTGCTTTGCTGCTTCTAACTAAAGTTTTGAAAGTTACATGCTGCATGTATAATATTGTTTTCACTACAAAGGAATAGATTTGCATTTTCTAGAGGGAAAATCATTTTAAAGCTGTAGGAGTCTAATGATAAAAGATAAAAAATGAAATGCTGAAGTTCCTATTTTGCAAAGAAATGAAGTAAGCTGAGTGGCTGCCACATGAAACTAGGAAAACACTGTTTTCTTAAAAGTAGAATTTACTTACCTTTCCATGTCAATGAGGGAATGCCAGTCAATGTGAACAGCACCTGCATATATCATTTTCTAATTAGCCCATATGATGCAAGATGCAAAGGTTTATAAACTTTCCCATAACTAGGAAAATTTCACTTGTTCCTTTCTCAGCATTAATAACCTGAGCTCTGGGTCCTGTGAAGCAGTTTCTCAGTTTGTCACTTAATTATTTTTAGAGATGGGAAAATGATGAAAAACATCTTGGTCACTACACTTCCTAAAAGCAAGTCAGACCACATTTGCCCTTTGTTAAACTCACCCTTTCCCTTTTCCTCCAGAAATTCATAAACAGACAAATGACACATCTAAAAGCAATAAATGCTTTCTCAAAGACTTAGTCTGTTAGTCACCTCCAGCTATCATACAGAAAGTGTATAGGCAGAACGATACTCTGAAATAAGAGCTTAGGCTGTCTTGAGGTTGCCAAGTCAAAAGGCATCCAACAACTTAAGGAACCACTTAAATTCATGGGCCATGTTCCTAACTGTTATGAAAGACTTCTTAGCATTTGCAATTTCAAATCTTAGAAAGTGTCCCCATTTGGCACCAATTTCTTGAAAATCACAGTACTTTTGCCTACCTTCTAAGTACTTGCTGATTAGACTACAGTGCTGGGAAGCAGTAATTTCAGACTACTCGCTCTCCAAGCTGTAGGTTAAACTACTCATGAGGAAGAAGAGAGGTGCAGTGGGAGGTGGATCCATCTATTGTGCCAAAAGAAAATGTATTTTTAAAAAGGAGAGAGTTATGGTGTCCACTTTTTTTTTTCTCAAGGCTATTTGTTCAATTCACACGCAACTGTCATTGGATTAAACAAAGCAGGTTCCCTCTCACACAACTCAGAACCATGAGAAGCAGCTGTATCCGTAGCTGTATTACTAGCTGTAGTAACAGCTCTTGCTTATTCTCCTGCTGCAACAAATCTTGCATTGCTTGTTGCATACCAGCTGAGATTCTACTAGAGGAGAAAAAATCTTTCCCTAATATTATAGCTTAGACAATGCTTAGTGCATCAGCACAGAGTTCCTCTTGACTGGAATTAGTAGGTACAATTTCCCACTGAAAAAATACATCAGGCTTTGACTCTACCAGTGTAAAAATGTAGCCTTTGCTTCACTACTGTATCACTCCTGCTTTATATCCGAGAAATTCTATTACAGAAAATGGTCTTATGCCACCATAAAATTAAAATAACAGAATGATGAATCAGCCCTAGCTTTCAGCAAAAATAGGTCTGTGTAACGAAACAAGCTGTAAACCTTCCCAGCATGCAAAACTCCTCCAAAAATCTTTCTTTAGATTGCCTGGATCACCAATACAGTTTAAATGCAGATTCATGGTTACTGAGTCATTATGGAGTGTAGACACTTACTGCATGGTACCTTTTTCACTAAAGCTGACTTACATTTACTACTGTAACAAAACTATTGTCACATCCTTTTTCAGCCAGACTGTTAATGTCAGAAGTAACTTTAAAAATTCATTATTCCAAGTGAAGAAACCTGATAGAGCTCAGGAGGAACATCTACTAAAGGATCTTGGAAAAAATGAGACTTCTAAATCCATTTTCAAAGATCACACAAACAACTCAAGAGCCTAAGCCTTTGGGATTTAGGCTCTTATGTGCTGATGCATTATCTAATAGTGAAAGTAAAGAGTTTTGGAAAGTTTTACCCTAGGACAAAAGATACTGTCCTAGAGGCAGTAATTCAGGGCATAGGCACCATAACAGAGCAGAAGCCCCTAAATTGTAGCATTCTGAGAGGGGATCTTATCAATGTTTATAAATATCTGAAGGTTGAGGGTCAAGAGGAGGGGCTAGTCTCTTTTCAGTGGTGCCCAGTGATAGGTCAAGGGGCAATAGACACACAAGGTTCCACCTCAACATCAGGAAATACTTCATTACTATGAGGGTAATGGAGAACTGGAACACATTGCCAGAGATGTTGTAGAGTCTCCTTCTCTGGAGACGTTCAAAACCCACCTGGACGCATTCTTGTGTAACCTACCTAGGTGAACCTACTTTGGCAGGGGGTTGGACTAGATGATCTCCGGAGGTCCCTTCCAACCCCTACCATTCTGTCATCCTGTGTGTAGATTATCTTTAGGGATCAGCTTACAATGCATGTGTATTATCTCACTGTACCACAAAGTGATGTGACTATGGCTTTTAATAGATGGACATATCTCCTCCAGATCTGGACTTTTGAGAATCTAATTCCATTTCATTTAATTCCTTCTGTTCAGGCAATTAAACAATCAGCAGACCTTTGGGCTAAATTTGAGCTAGTGACCTTTGCTATTTCTGCACTGCAGCTCAAGTATTCATACACAAGATGACTTCTACCAGTTAAAAATAAAAGTGTATCTTGGTTTGTCCTATTTTAATAGGTCTGGCGAGATGCAGCGAAACACACCAGACCCTGTGAAGTGCTGGACCTGCAGCTACAATGTAACCTGCAATTATTATACTTTAGAATTAGCTTGAATATGCTATAAGAGCATAATTTCCATCCACAACTACAGTGTGGCCAACCCCTTAAGAGATGAAAAGCAATATACTTCAGTATTACCTCTGGGAGTTGTCTAGTCTCCCCTTTTTGATATTGAAAAATTATTGCTGGAAGCGCATTATGTTATAGGACTTGGACACAAGAACCAGCGATATCATCTTGGTATCAACTTTTTTCCTTCAGAAAGTCTAGACGTGACACCTAAGACCTCAAAGGATTTGGCTGTTTTATACAAATGCAACACACTTTTTTTAAGATTTTGTGCTAATGATTTTGACAGATTGTTACACACGCTCAGTGTGTTTGACTGTGACAGGGATTAAATAAATTGTGTTTTAAGGGTTTAAGGTTGAGAGAAAAGGATTTGGCTATGTAAATTGAGGTCTAGGAGGTCCTTGGTTAGTTACACGTCTTTTGGGTCTGACACCACCTTTACTTCTTGAGAAGACTGCTATGTATATTTTCAGATATATAGGATTACATAAAACAAATCTCAAGAGTTATTAAGCAGTTATTAAATTAGTTTTGCAATTAAATCTGAAAAATAAACATGTTTTTTTTGAAGAATCTAGACAAGCAGCTTACATTAACAGGAAAAGAAAGGATTTACTATGGATTCAGTTAACCCTTGGTACAAATAATTGAATTTGCCCAATATGAACTCCTTTTGTGGTAACAGATGTACTGAAACAGCCCAGAGCAAAAGTATTAAGAACTAGATTAACATATAAAAGAACATATATCAATATAAAAACATATTTGGTCTTAAATATGCTTGGCTGAAAAAAATGCCAACCTGGCCTCCTGACAGGGTACTCCTCAAGTCTTATTTGCATTACTTTAGTGGCAAGTGGGAATTAGTTATAATTTTTTATGAGATTACATTTCAAAGGTGTAAAATACATCAAATATTTCAATTATGTTTGTTTAGAAATCACCTTTATTAATAAGAAGAAAAACTTGACAAAAATTAATGAATTATCTCCTTTGAGTATCAACTAACAGTACTGCATCAATGACCTTGTTGCAGGAAAATCTCAGTGTCTTAAACTGCTGAAGCTGGTTTTTGTGAAAGCTGACTGAACAAAAGCCAGATGAAAGAGGAAGGACAAAAAAACCTTATGCCTAAGAGTTAACAACCAACATTCTTAAAAATGCATGTTAACTTTCTGCATCCCAATCTTAGATAACATAAAACTCTGAATTTTCTAATAGGCACCTAATTCTGCCTTCAGACTCCCTGAAAAGCCTTTAATTTCATTTTTTTCTCTAATTTTAACACACGTACACATCTTGGAAGTATTAATTAAGCAACAGAAGAGAAACATCACATCAACAGAAAGTAACTTCCATATTATCTAATTCCACATAAGTAGCAACACAGAACAGGTCAGACAGAAGATAGTGTGAGATTATCATGAGCAGCCATGGTTCATAGGCACCTTCTTCTGTCCTCGCACGTATGGAAGAGTATCTGACTAACCAAGCAAAGATTACCCATAAAGATTTACCCAGAGAACTCAGCTAATTTTTGAATTCATGCTTAGACAGCTGTATTTGGCTAAACAGAAATGATAGATAACTGTGTAACTTTGCCAGATTTTTCTTCAAAATTTCAATAATATCCACATACTCAATATGTAAATGTTAATTGTATCTCAATTACTATGTTTACCAGCATTTGAAGGTTTTTCTGGTGTGAGTACACTAACTTAATCCTTGACTGAAAGAATCAAGAGACAAGACAGTCTATGCAGTGAGTAAAAAAAAAAGAGTAAAGTAGGAAGTATGATTGATAACAGAAATAAAACAGCTGATATAGTTCCCCAGTCTGAGTTATTATGCAAGTATTTAAGTTAAGGCGCTAACTAAGGTCTGTACTTTGGTTTGCTTGTTCCTCGGTCTTGTCCATAAAATAAACCTGTTTAGGTGAGTTATGTGGGACATTATGCCTAAATTGGCTCAGCACAGTATTGAGTAAAGCCCAGCCTGGTGGCAGATGATTTTTGTCAGATACAGCCATCACTACTGGACTGTGCACGGCCCAGCAGTGCGTTGTCATTGTTCATGCCCAGCACAATGCCTACATCCTCCCACTGTCCTCTCTGGAAAAGTCATAGAACAGAAAGATGTTGTGACAGGCCAAAAAGCAGAAAATAGGTTTCCATAGACCCACAGAAAACATCAGAGAAATTATTTAGAATTATTTAAGAAGGAAGTAAAAACAAAAACTCCTTAAGTCTTAAATGTGCATAAATCACCAGCCTGGACACCTGACTGTAGCTTTGCAGAGTGGTCACTATCTGACAAGTCTGAAAATCTGGGCTACTTCTTGTGCAAATACATATCCTGAAGAAAATAACCTCTTTCTGACATGTGGTGCTATAATGCAATGCTCATTATCTTTCTCAATGCATGAGCTCAAGCAAAGGCTGTAGACCCGCCACGCCAGGTGCAGGGATTCCAGCACACTCAAATTCACATAAAAGCAGTCAGTCACCTCTCTCACTCTTCATCCTGATCAGCGTGAAAGTGGGATGCAGTAGTGTTGCATGTGTCCCCAGATACAGCCATATTGATGCTTTCTACCTAAATCAACATAGATTACCAGGTGCAAGCAATGTGTCTTTACTTGGTATTTCTCATTGAATGAATGTCACTATTCATAATGAATTTAGACTCTGGAATTCCATTATCAAGCCAAACTGTATAGGAAATGTATATTAATCCTTTCTCTCAGTTGAATGGGAAATATCATAAATGATCCTTATGCTTAATAAATAGTTATAGTTATTACACATGATAAGAGGCCAGATTGCAGCATTTTTCCTCATAATGAATGGTATCTCCATTTTCAACTGGCTCTACTGAAATTAATAGTGCTATATGGACAGTAAGTTATGGCTCAAAATTAAGAAACCTAAAAAATATTTCATTTTGGTTTTTGAACAATAATCATAGCACCTCCTATAATACTCCAGTAACACTCCATGGACAAAGCTCTGCCTGGATGCATATATGAAAATAAGAATATACAAGGTTATTCAAGCTCTGAACTACATTCTGTGTGCTCGTACTTGCTTTCATAGACAAATGAGTGGAAAAACATTACCCATATATATATATTTGCAAGTATTCAAAGCTGTTGTATAGATTTAGACCTAATGGTGGTGATGAGGTATTTCTTTCACTTTTTTAATATTAAAAATTTCAGCCTTTCATTTCTTTTGCTGTTAAACATTGTAACTTTTTAAATGCCCCCTCTCTGTTTTTCTTTTTGCCACTTTATATGCACTCTTCTTCATGTTTTACTGTGTTTAACATTCTTTCAAACATTGTCTTTCGTTCCCAGAATTATTTCAGTCTGAAAGGACCTTTGTTGGGTCACCTATCCATTTCATCCCTCCTGTGTTGTATTACATCTTTTAATTTTTTTGGTCTAAAACTATCTGTAATAGATGAGCAGCTATTTCACCTTGAATACCTCTGGAGACACTGACTCCCTAACAACCTTTGGCAGTTTGTTCATTGTCTATCTGTTTTTATAGTTTCAAAGTTTTTCATAATATTTAACCTACATTTTCCTCGCAACAGCTCAAGCAAATTTTTCTGTCTTGGGTGACTAATGAGAATAATTTCCCTTGTCCCTTTACATATCTGTAGAGAGCTATCATGCTTTTCCTAAGTCTTCTTTTCTTTAGACTGAACATCCCACTTATCTTATTAACCTTTTTCTCCCCTCACAGATCTTACTTTCCAAACATTCTATCATTTTCTTGATCTTTCTTTTCTTCATTTCATGTCCCATTGCTCAAATGATAAAAGGAGAAGACAAAAGCCAAGGAAAACTGTAGGCAAGCTTTTGAAAACAAAGCACAAAATAAGAATTTGTTTTAATTCACGCTCAGAAATACAAGTACAAAGAATAAAATATCCAACTGAAAGTCACCACTGGGGGGCTGATGTGTGCACACATGCAGGCTGTGTGCGTAATTGTATGACTGTTCAAATCCTTTGGAAAATAGCGTGGCTGCATGTCAAGATCTAAAGCAAAAAGACTAAGATTTCAAAACAGAAATACAGACTCAAACAATCCCTTGCCTATTGAAATAATTTGTCCTTGCCTCAGCTGCAGGTCTCCTTTGATTTTTTTTTTTAAGCAATAGTTTTGATGCTTTTGCTTCACAGCACTACAAAACAAAGTAAAGAGAACTTTCTAAAAGTAATGAAGAACTAATTTAGTCATGTCTGACATAGCATATTAGGATAATACAGCTCAGCTAGTGGTCAGTCTTTAAGAATACAAGAGCTGCAATACCAGGTCAGAACAAAAGCCCACAGCAGTGCCGCTGGCACTGGCCAGCAGCAGGTGACTATAAGAAACAGAACATGTTGTACTGACAGGGTCTGAGGGACAAATTCTTTAATTCAGAATAATTTAATTTAAAATGGGTTTATTGTTCGGTTTGTCCTCTGTAATTGGTTTGTTCCCTGTTTCATTGAGCTCATCCCTCTTGCTCCCCTGTGCAAAACTGACTTCCACAGGAACTCTGCTGGCACCATATGAATCAGTTTCAATTAAAAACATTACCACTGATGATGTTTAACTTGCCAAGAGAGACAATAAGTACCAATTTGAATCAGCATGTTTCACTCACAAAACAAAGCTGAGTTTTCTGTGACACAAACTGGGAAAGAAAGCAGACACATTGTGGTTCTTTACTCTGTTTAGGATTACTTGGCAGGATTAATTTTCCTATTTTCCCCCTCCCCCAGCCTCTTTCAGTCCCCAGATGAGTCTTGTGTCAAAGACAGAAGAAACTGGAGTGTTATCACTACAGGGGACTCGTCTAAAATGTAATTAAACTGCTCAACCAGAACTCTTATTACCATTTCCCTTCACAACTTCATCCAGAAAACACAAAGAGTGAACTGAAAGATAAAACATCAGAAACATCTCGTAATACTGATACATTCTTATGATAGATATTATTCCACTTATATCTAAGGCATATGTGAGGAAATACAACTATTCGAGGATCACCACTCTTACTACAGGAGTTTTAAAAACTGCTGGGTCATTGCAACTATGTGGTAGTTTTCTCATGAAGTGCACCATACTGGTGGCACAGTCCTATGGTGTGTTACTTGAGAGAGAGCAGAGACTTTCCTCTGTGCTCTGGTGGTTTAGGACTAGACTGAACTCTACGCCCAGTGGAGACAGTGGTTCAGTTTGCATAAATAACTGCTCACTATGGCTTGCTAGGGGTTCTTTATCTATTCCAGAACTGTTAATGATAGGTGTGTTATAAGAAAATTTTCAAATAATATCCCTTTTGGAATAAAAAGTATGACCTACACACGAAAAAATCGTTTAATAGAATTCATTTATTTAGTTTTAGGAGAAAAACCTGATCTGAATTATTAATGGATAGATTCCACTTTCAAAGTGTAATTCAACCTTTACAGTTTTAAGTGTGCTTTATGCAGTAATGTATCTCCCTTCTTACCCCACCTCTGAGCTAACTGCTAACATGGTCACCAGAATGGATATAAAGGTTTAGGTTCAATCCACCAGACCTACAACAGGTGCTCTCTGTCAATCACTCTTCCCCCTGCAAATAGAGGAAGAGACAGGACAATGGAATATGACTGATAAGATTAAGTGTTTTGAGTGTTTATATTTCAAAATGTAAACAAATTCAATCTTGTTACTCTGGGTTAGGGAATATTAGAGCTGTCATTTCTGTTAAATTAAAGCCAGAAGAAAAGGGCATCACTTGTCTTCTGTTCCCAGTTCTAGCTCCCAAAAAACATTTCTCTGGGATACTTCTCATAGCTTCCTGATGGAAGCTGCAAAGAGATTTCATTTGTCATGGGCAATTTTGTGTGTGTCAGCTGGCTCACTAGACAGTTGTGCTGACTAGGTGATGGTCATAGACATAATTTACTCCCTCCCTACCCTCAGTCCACAGCCTAGTGCCGTGCTGTTCCTGCACTCACCTCCAATCCTCCCTTCACCTTCCCCACTGTTGGACGAAGCTAAAAGTTGGGTAGCCCTGCTGTGACAGGACAAAGGTATGGAACTCACTCCTTTTCCATTCATTTTTTTAATGCCTAACGGAAATGTACTTGATAGCTTGTAGGAAGTCTTTTGTAACACTTTCTGACTACTATCTTATGCAAAAAAAATAATGGATTAAAAAGAAAAACAACACACATTTTGAACAAGTTGATGTGGAGGAAGTGGCCCTTGACTCAGAGGGACAGGATCTCTTTTACACATTTGCTGGCTTTTCCATAAAACAAGTTGGAATAGCAATGCAATTGGGAAGGGGAGTGGGGGCTTTGAAGAGAAGTATCGTGGGGTGGGTGACCCAGAGCACATAAAGCAACTGAACTGTCAGATGTATTGCCTAAGTTTTGTAAGAAAAAGGATCATGAAATATTTCTAGGGAATGACAGTAATCCAGTTTTGAGGATGGGGAACAGGCCTTGCTCCTTCACAACCTTAGAAGCAGGACAGTTAACTGATTTCAGTCTTCTCAAATAGGTGAGGCTGAAGCCATGAGTACATCTGCCATGCAGTTGCAGGCTTCAGCTGAGAGGTAGTTCCTGGGGTCCATTTTCATTGATCCCAGATTAAGAAAGCATCCAACTCAATTACCAAAGCCTAGATCTATACCAAATCCTCAGCAATTCCCTTAGACCTGCACCTTTACCGTCTCTCACTAAAAAGAAACTTGACACATCATGGTATCTGATGTCTCAGTGATTATAAAGGGTATAACAGATTGTCTCTTTTTCTACGTATACAGTTCCCATCAAAACACTTCACAGGTATCAGTATTCATAGCAATTTTTAAAGTAGCATCTCCAAATGATGTGCAGTTTCATCCACTTCACAAGAAGACTAGTCTTTTTTGCCTTCAAATTTTGACTTAAATTGGACCATTTTGCAAGCATGGGAGAAATTACTAGTGAAAAATGTGACATGTAATACAACTGTTTAATCTGTTTTCCAAAAGTGAGCCCAAGTCGCTCAGATGTTATTCATACATACTTGTAAATGGTTTGCTTTTTTTTGGTTGAGGTTCTTTGTTTACTATTGCTTACACTTACTTATAATGAGTTCCCTTCCACCCATCTGTCAGCTGAAACAAACCTCAAAACAGGTTATTTTCTCTAACTCTGAGATCCTTTTGAAATGCCAGAGTGGTGAAAAGAGGCCTGAAGTAAATGACAATAAAGCGCTACCTTCATTTGCCATTCATCATTCAATATTTTTTTTTTGTATTATGTGACTTGTCAAATGTATTGTTTCTTCTCAATGAATGAGGAATTAGAAGGTTTAAAGCAGGAAAACAACAAAGGCGTTGAGTAAATAAAGCACTTCTTTATCACCCACCCTAAACTGGAAGTGGAAATTGGCGTGTTCAAAGTGCTAAACCAGAAAGGAGCAGAAGCATAGTCCATACAACAAAGCAAAGAGTGAGACATACTTTACATCAGTTCCTGAAAGACAAGTGATGAGCAAAACTGTACCCAACATTTGGGATAAATGAGAGACAGAACTGAAGTAATCAGGAATGAATGAGTCCCACAATTACCGTCGTTAACAATCCATTCTATTCTCTTTCTCCCTTGGTCATATATTTTAAGTGAATAGCTGGAAATCTGGAACCAGAGGAAAGAGCCTTACCCTGTATTACTGAAGCAGTGGGAAGAAAGAAAGATTCATTCTCATTCCTTGCCCCTATTGGAGTAAATACAGACTATTATTACGACATTGATGGCAAGTGTACTGAAGAAAAGAATATTTGAATAGCTCTATTGCCTTTACTATAGTGAATATAAGCTTTTTTCTCTTCTGTTGCAAAAAAAAAAATTGTTAAGTAGAACTCAAAATTTAAAATACTAAACAAAAAGCTTAAACTTCAAATTGTCTCTACTAACACAAGTTATAGTGCATTTGTTATTTGTAAAACAAAAACTCATCAAAAAGATTTCCAACAAAAATAGATTAGCAATGATTCAAAATATTATTTTTTTCTTTTCCAAGAAAGCCATTTCAGGATTAAATTTTACCCAAAACGCTTGCAATTTTATCAATAGCAGAGGAAGCTACACTGAACAGATACAGTTATTACTCATTCTGTACACATCTATAACAGCTTTATTTATAGAATCTTTATGGGGTAATGACACAGTCTGCTTCACAACAGTTGTACTTTCATGGTGAACATTGATATAAGGCCTTCAGAAATTATATTACTACAGAGTGCTTGGAAGACGCCAATTGCTATCTTTACTCTTCACTCTAGAGGACTCATTATTACTAACTTCTTGTCTTATTTGGTATTTTGCTGTTATCTTTTGAAGGTGGTCAAAGCACTTTTGGAACCCATGATGCACAGCAGTGATTCTGATAAGCATAGTTTCCATAAGAACATCCATACAGAGGGTTCAAGTGACAAATAAGAAATTGCCCATCTCAGCAAAAGACTATCTAATAAATTAGTTTTGGTACAGTGGCTTTGAATAGGAAGAAGTGGAACTATCTAGTCTGCCTAAACTAGAGCAAAACCTCCACAATCATCCAACATTATCTTATACTGAAAAGCAATGTAAACCAACGTTGTTAGAGCAAATATCTACTGATAGTTTTTTTCAGAATATCTAAGAGGGTGGCTTAACTCTTTGATCACATATTTGCAGAATGTTTTCCACTTAAATATTGCTGCAATGTTATCAGTCCACTCTTTACACTCCAAGCCTTGGGAAAAAAAAAGCAAACTACTAAGAGAATTCTTCACTTCAGACGCTGTTCCAAAGTGTGGTAAGAAAACAGTGATGTCCAAAAGTGTCTGTAACTGTCAAAATAAAATTGGGCTTTCTTTTCTGTTACATCATGAGGTTTCCAGTTTCTTCACTAATGCAATCTTCCCCTCATTTCACATCCTCGTCTAATGACTCACTTCTAATTGGGAGCTTAATCTCTGCAGCTGAGCTTGGATTGGTCTCATCTTCTCATACATGCTAGCTGAGGTAGCAACCCTTTAATTTGGAGCTGTTTGATCTCAGACATGGTTCTGCACCTTTCCCTCATAAACACCAATATTGAAGGATCTGTAGAAATTCATCCAAACAGTGCTTTTCACTGATCTTATAACATATGAACACTCAGCTACTTCAGCATTTGTAACTCAAACTAGGCAGCTTCCCATTCGCACACTTCTAAAAGAATGAGCTGAGGCCTGACTATTGTGAATGCCTACCAGCTGCCTGCTCTCCAGTACTCCCACTGCAATGAGATAGAGCCTTAGAGCCTGTGTTTGTGACTACAATTTTTTGAGTAAACCTATAACAGTTGTTCAATTGAATTTCAGTATGTTAGTGAAAATATCTAAGAAATTTCGGATCCCAAGCACCACTAGAAGTATGATAGGGTTACAAAGCCATTTGGACATTCCTGTTTCAATTCTGAATGAGACTTTAAATACCAAAGAATGTGAGATCTGGAATCTGACTTGACAAAGACTTTCCACACATGCATAACTTCCAGTATGTAAGTACTTATTATATACTTTATTAGAATGAAGTCAACAGGATGCCTTATGTAGAGGTCCATCAAAGTTAAAGACATACAGTTTTCATCTCAGAGACTGCAGTGTGCTGAAGCTTCTGTGCAGGCAATACATCTAAATTGTTAAGAAGAAATGGAGGGGGATATTACACACCTTGGCCACCACTCAGCAAGAGCCGGGATGTACCAGGACGCTTGGTCCTGAGAGTGAGAATGTACCTTACTGAAAATGAAGCAAATGATTGTATCGGGTTTACATAGCAAGGGTTTTGCAGCAGGGGATCTGCAGGGATGGCTTCTGTGAGAAGCTGCTAGAAGCTTCCCCTATGCCTGATAGAACCAATGCCAGCCAGCTCCAAGATGGACGCATTGCTCGCCAAGGCTGAGATGATCAGCAATGGTAGTAGCATTTCTGAGATAAAAAATTTAAGAAGGGGAAAAGTTGCTACACTGCAGCAACTGTAGCCAGAGAGATGAGTGAGAATGTGTGAGAGAAACAACTCTGCAGACACCAAGGTCAGTGAAGACAGAGGAGGGGGAGGTACTCCAGGTGCGGGAGCAGAGATTCCACTGCAGCCTGTGGTGAGGCATGGTGGGACTGTGGTGGGTTGACCTTGGCTGAATGCCAGGTGCCCACCAAGCTGCGCTATCACTCCCTTCCTCAGCAGGATGGGGTGGAGGAGGGGAGAAAATAAGATGGAAAAATCTCAGAGGTCAATATAAAGGCAGTGTAATAAAGCAAAAGCAAAGGCCATGAGAAGAAGCAAAGGAAAAGAAAGGATTTTCTTCTCTACTTCCCATGTCCAGTAGACAATGCCCAGCCACTGCCAGGAAGCAGGGATTCAGTATAGGGATAGTGGTTGCACTGGAAGGTAAATGCCATAATAACGAATGCCCCTCCTCGCTTCCCCCTTTCTCTTAGCTTTTATTACTAAGCCATATGGTATGGAATATCCCTTTAGTCCGTTTGAATCAACTGTCCTGGCTATGTCCCCTCCTAAGATCTTGCTCACTTCCATCCTGCTGATGGGGAGGGAACTTTGGAGAGAGAGCCTTGATGCTGTGCAAGCACTGCTCAGCAGTAGCCAAAAAGCTATTGTGTTATCAGCACCCTTCTAGCTACCAATACAAAGCACAGCACTATGAGGGCTACTATGGGAAAAACTAACTCAGCCAGACCTAATAGACCAATTCAAGAAGCATCATTTGGTGTCAAACAATTCTAATATTGAAAAAAATAAACAGATTGAGGGGATAAAAACCCCAACAAACCCACAAAAAAACTGCCAAACAAAACAAACGTTCTTTGTGGTAAGAGCCACAGTAAGATAGTACTTGAAAGGTTTTTTTTTAAAGTCACTTTAATGAAACTAGATCAGGAGGATGAGGCATGAAAATCATTCTGTATGTAAACAGTTATTCTCTATTGTTGATACAGATCACTAGGAATGTCAGAAGTCAGACTGAAAAACAAGTAAACCTAATCTCAGAAGCAAATGCAAACTGACATATAGACCTCTGGCATGAGGTCAAGAGAACTATCATTTGTTGTCTTCAGACTAAAGGAAATCCCTTCTTGCCACTGTATAACAAGTCAGACTGCTGCTCAGTGTCCCTGTGCTGAGATGAACTAATCATGTAGGTATAGGTGAAGTGGCAACAAAATAATAATGAACATACACCCATCAAATGAAACAAAAGCCCTTAGGCAACAGTCATTCAAAATGTCTGTTAAAAGATACTTGTACTTGGAACTGAAATGCCACCTCTGAAGAATTAAGATTTTGTCTTTTCAAACTTTTACAGGTAGTAGAAGCAATGCCTACATAGGCTCAGGTTTGCTGACAAACACTTTTGACAGTTAAGTTTATTTTCTATTCCTATAAAGGCCTACTTTCTGACATAATACCGAACACAAGATACAGTAGTGGATACATGTATACACATACATGTGTGCAAAAGAATCTAGTTTTAGTAACATCCACAAGTCAAATGAGGAGGAATCTTGGTAGTCTTTGTTAAAACAATTACTCAGAAGGGTATAGTTGGTGCTTATTAAACGCATTGGCCTGACTCTGCTGGAAAGATGTAAACAAAAGCAGGAGTGCTGCAAGCTTTCCACATTTGCCCCAAAGTGCCCTTGAACTGGACGTATTTCAGTATTCTTCCTTGGTCTGTCTTCTGAGATTGCTAGTTAGGGCACCAGTTTGTGCCTACTTGGCAGTGCTTTCATGTCACTTGGACACCTCCCTAGCAGGCTGGGAGCTGAGGTGGAAAAAATTTATTTAATAAGGACAGAGAGATAAGCTGAATGGAATGAGAGTGCTTTCTTTTAAATGTGAGACGCTCAGCTAGTGTTGATCCACGTTTTTATCTACAATAATCATCTGTCATGGCTGTTACTACCCTACAGCTAATTACCAAGGCTTACAATTCTATTTTTTTTCAGGTTCTAGATTACAAACACTGATTTTCAGGTTTTTTTTATTCTATGCCAAACAGTGAAAAATATAGTTGAAAAACAGTGTAAAATATAGTTGAAAAACAGTGCAAGGAACACCCTTTTTATCTCACTCCATTTACTTCTCACCTCTAAACCTAATCTTTTTTCTGAAAGAGGACAGAAAGATGATTTTTGCTGAAATTGAATTCAGTGGCTCCTTCATTGTGCAATTTAATTACTATTCACATGATTTAATAGAGACAGGACTCATAAAACGGATTTATTATATTATTATTCTGTTGTGATTATGGAAGGTGTGGGTATATTCCTGAAGTCTGAAAATTTAAGATAGGTTTGGATATCAACTCCTTTACTGAGCATGACACATGCAGAGAGTTTTTTGTTTCAGTAGTGAAATACTGTTCCTTGATAATATTTCCTACCTTAGTGTTTTAACCAGCCTGTGATATTTTGCCATAATAATTTTACTACCAGCCTATTATTTACTGCACAGTATCATGAATTTAAAGCCACTACAAGACCTGCACATTTCAGTCTTAACTCTTGAGGAAAACATGATGCACACAAATTAATAAAAATATAGGGGTACTATGCCAACAAGTTGATGGTATCAGTCAAGTAGCTGGTGCACAAGTTTCCACATTAACTAGCACCACCAGTAACAATAACTCTGTTGCAAATCCTAGCTGAGATATCAAAGATTTAATCAAGGTGGGGGAAGTTACCCTGACACTAGAATAAGATACAATTTTCAAGGAATTAGAGGGGGGAAGTTTCCTTTACTGTTGCTATCCTGCAAATAAAGACAGGGCTGGAGTCTGAAGGACTGTCTGATCGGCACCTTTCCTGCTCTTTCCTTGAGTTCTGAATCGAGCTTAACTATTTTTAAATTATACATGTGGCTAAGACTTCCTTGCAGAATGTTTTACCTAGAGTATTTTGCAAACATAAGTGTGACAAGAGAAGTCAAGCTACCCTGTTCTGATAGAAATCAAGTGTAGCACTGAATAAAATGTGAAATCAAAAGTTACAAAAATGAAGGGAGCAAGAGTTTTCCACAACCAAAAATAAACAAGAAATTAGTAATTTCTAGGATTAGTATTGTTAGAAGAAGCCCAAAAAGGAGACAAAGAGGTATAAAAATGTATAAATGTTAGGCATAAACTTTATCAGGTAAAAAAAGAAAAACATACACAAGTTAGCGGAAGATTTAGAATAGTATGCCCAGATTAATCCAGTAGCATGTTCCAGAGCTATCTAGTTTGCTAGTCAAACAATCTTACTATTACAGGTATTGACTGTATATGGACAAGATCACCTGGAATAGTAACTGACAAGAAAAAAAAAAATCTTACTTGAAAAATGGAGACAAACAGGATTTGTTCAGGAACTTTCCCACCGTTCTCATTAGAGATATGGTAATGCTTGAATTCTTCCTAGCAACTGCACAGCATGACCTGTAAAACTTCCAAATCAGTTTTATCACTGAAATACAAGATGGATTCAGAATTAATCACTTATAATTACAGAAAGTACAAAAAGTAAGGTCAGATGTAGGTCTGCTTGTTCTCGCTTATGCAATGGGCCATTCAGGTAGGCCAGATTAGCCTGCCTAGTCTGAAGCTGTTTCAGTTCAAAGCTGTGATGGATGGGGACATATTATGGATCAGTTTATGGTCCATCTGTGCTTATTAATGATAAAGATATAGTAAGTAAATTACTCATGCTGTGAAAATGATCTTAGTAATGGTAATTGCCCTAAATTAAATGAAGGACTACAATTATAATTCTGAGAACAACTGATTTTCAGTTTCCTGGTCATACATGCACACTATTTCAGAAAGCAAAAATGAAAATTGTTTAGAAAAATAAAAATATTTTTGTCCTCCTGGCAAGAAAAATGAATGTAGAACAAATAATTTTGTGACATCCTCAATATTTCACTTCTTTTTCTGTATTAATATTATATATAATTGCCCTCAGAACATTTTATTTCTGAAATGCTAAATCTCAAATGTTCTTTAATTTTTTAAATGTTGTCAAAACTATTACCTAATTCACCACAAACTTTTGTTTAGGAAGAGAAGGACCTCAAGTCTTGGAGGGTAAATGTCCCATGCTTAATGGTTCCTGTAGTTACATCCTTCCAGACAGGGAGACTTTAGAGGGTCTCTCTGATGTGTTTCATTAGGTTTTATCATAGGGCAGGTACTACAGAACATTCTACAATAGCTGGGCTTTTGAATGCCCCCTTGTACTGTTAAATAGTTGCAACTTGCAATTTAAATGTCTTCTGTAAAGCTATTGTTCTTTCATCTGCATGTCCTCATCAAGAGATCCTTGCATTTCTGCACCACACATAAAAGGATGCAGAAACCTTATGAAGAGTGACACCAAAAAATCCTGAGCTCAAATACACTTGCTTTCTGAGCTGTTAATGATAAAAAGATAACTTGAGGTGAGATAAGAGAATACAGAGAGAGATCTACCGGATGACAGTGAATGACTTCACCTCTCAGGTGCTGCTTTCCCTAATAACAACAAGATTGTTTTGTAAAAGAAAATATCTTACAACTGATAAATTGAGATACTACTCATTCTTCACTATTCCTTTTAGAATTTCAGAAACCTTCATTATGATCAGGAAAGTTACACTAGGCACAGTTAAAAATACATGGAGAGATACAGAGGATACTCACAGAGATTAACTCTATGCCTAATGAGCTTAATTGTATGGATAAATCAGTAATCGCAGCCTAGAAAAGCTACACTCTCTTTCTCTCTCAAGGGATGACAGAGCACTCAGCAGATCCCACTTATACAGTCAGTGGGTTTTACATGCCAGTTCTCCGAAGTGAAGAGCTTCACACTAAAGTTGGTGAGATTGCACACAGGTTCAGAGGCATGTATGTATTGGTCAGCATGCAAGACAAAGGTAAGGCTTAGAGGCAAATGCCAACCAGCAATAGGGTTTATTTCTGCTTACAACTGGCAATACCTGATGGAAGAAGTCTAGCAGTAGAGATATGCTTTGCTCAGAAAATAAGTACATATTCTCCTGGCAAGAGTATTTTTGAGAAAGGAACTTACATCATTATTAGAATCATTTATCGGAAAACATCATTCTAAATTATGAGAAAATGGGACAATAACTGAATGTAATTAATAATACAGGGGAACAAGAAGCTTAAAGTGCTATATG
Source organism: Eurystomus gularis (assembly GCA_013400335.1). Taxonomy (NCBI): domain Eukaryota; kingdom Metazoa; phylum Chordata; class Aves; order Coraciiformes; family Coraciidae; genus Eurystomus; species Eurystomus gularis. The sequence goes on along the minus strand of VZZY01007146.1, from coordinate 4,963 downwards.
AAGCCACACTGGCTAGTTACGTGCACAGTTTGACTGTACTGAGATACCAATAAATATAGAGAGTGACACTTTTGCTGAAATTAGGATATTCAAACACGCCTTAAGGTGGATGACTTCCAGTAAACCTAGGACAGTTCAACATCCTCAAACACCTTTAAAAATTCTAAATTAAACAAACTAGTAAACATAATTTGAATGAGAAAATCCAATACTGCTATTCTTTTCCATATTCCACTCTCAGCATCTCATCTTTAAAGCACTTGCTTTAGAATTGCGCAGAAAGGAACTGCTGTCACTAGGAAGCTGATCTCTGTCAGGGGTACGTATAATGGAACTGTGAATAGAGTCAGAATAAGAAGGGAAAACAGTAGTCTACAACAGAGATACCTGGGTCCTGATTGTAAACCAAGGAAAGCCACCTTTGTTGCATTTATCAGTTAACATACGAGGGTTATTGATTTACATTCACTTTAGCATTCTTTTTAGCCCTAGCTTGCAATGACAAAGAGTTACTGTTTCAAAGAAAACTCAGTCCTGTTTTTCTTTGTGTGCGAGTGCAAAATGTCACATGCAAATAGATAGATAAATTAGTTATTGATCACCTAGATGGGCTTTAGTACATGTATATATTTTATCACTAGTGCCAGCAGATGACAGTGCTCAAAACTTACACTGGGCTGTGCTCTGGGGTTTTGCCCTTATCTCAGATGACTCAAACATATTTTTGAGTATGCTATGGGTTTTGTCTAAGAGCAGTATTTTGCAGCAACATTCAAACTTACTGGTTTTTTTTTTCTCCATGTAAATATAAACTCACTTTGTGCTATTATAGTCTGGTCAAACAACATCCAGACTGTTAGCTGAGCCTGAGCCTAAAACAACATAACTAGCTTCATAACAGGCTCTGATAGCTCACAACCAACACCAAGCCAGCAAGAACTGTACAAGTGCAAGATTACAGCTGGATCCCATCCTACCCACACAGAACTCACACAGACAAAGCCTGTATCCACCTACTAAACACGATGTTGGCAAAGACTGAGAGACTCTGGCTGTGATTGAATGATGTAGCCAACTCATCTTTAAGGTAGCTGGTACTAGATCAAAAATGCTGCAGCTGCTTGACAGAAAACGCTTCTCCCTCGCTGTCCACTATGTGAGTATAAACTCACTTTGTCATCTCATATTTGTTCAAAACATTTGGGGACACACTAGCAGGCTTTTTGTTGGATCACAAGACCTCTGCCTTCCCATAGCAAGCATAAATCTGATATAAAATCGTAAAACGGGCATACGCTGCATTTCGTGTCATTTGACTAATTTGACAAAACAATTGTGAGCTCATTCCTGTGCTGATTTAAATTTCTAATGCTGGACAATCCAACAGTGCATCATTCAGTATTAAAGGCTGTCAAGCCTTGTCTCACTCTTAGAATGAGATTTGCAAAGGGGGTCAGTGTTCTCCTAGTTCTCCAATAGGCAGAGTCAGTAGAAATTTTACTGCTAAAATCAGGGCAAATAACTTTTACAAATCCTGAGCTTTTGCCTCTTAATATATTGGATTCGAACCCCACTGTTACCTCTAGTGAAGTTCATTACATGCAAAATTAAGTACTCTATAAAAGGCTGCATTGTGAACAGCAGGCATCAAATATGAATATAGCCAAAAGCTAAACTGACAGAAAAATGCACTTGTTTTTCCAAATAAACTACAGTTTAGTCCTTAGTTTCTACAATTAATATAATAAAATAAGCCTACACAGCAGGTAATATGGTTGACCACTGGCAGTAGAACCCACTATGCTGGTTTAGAGAGGTGCGTTCCCCAGATATTGCACGGAGGGAGCTAGGCCCCTCAAAATTACATCCACAACAAGTGTGGGTGTGTAGAGAGATCTAAACTGAAGAGAAGGAAACTCAGGAGAAAGGTTATGTCTTAAACCCAGCTCATCTCTGGGGCTTGCTTCCTTTATTACAAGGACTCTCTACACAACTGTGTTCTCCTAGAGGCTAGTACTGAAGCCTAAACAAGTGATCTTTTATTCTAACAAGGTGGTGGCAATGGAGCTTTAACCATTGTTCCATGGCATGCAACAGCTCACTGGCTAACACACAACATCAGGGAGTGCTAAATTCAAACTCTTCCACTGCCTGAGAATACTCAGATCTCACATCTAAAGACAATCATGCACAGGCTATCCTGGTGTGAATGAGATACTTTCAAATAATTTTGATCCAGTCAGGAAGAACATGCAAATATTTCCTAGTAGGGTGGGCTGAGCCAGGGGTGTATGAGCACAGACCAAGCACCTCTGTCCACATAAAGGCTTCTGTGAGTAGGAAAGTCTCAAATTATACTACTTGCTGCATTTACATTTTCCGGTCTTGTCTATTGTGTATTCTGTACTAAATAGCCTCTGAAAAGAATCACCGATTGCACAGATGTTTTTAAATGTATTCTGACTCATTTTTTGTTCTATGGTCTCAGTTTAATAAGTCTGTCATCACAGTTTGTAAGTGTTCATTCTATTTCTGTAGTTTCATTTTCTTTATTCATATTCTTTTTCACATATGTATAGTAATCTCTTGACACACACACGTTGGCAGTTAATCTATAAATATTTGCTCTGGGAAAAAAATGATAAAGAATTTCTATTTCATAAGCTGCGGTTGGTTTGTTCTTGTTTTTGTTTTCTTTGAGAGTGTATAGGAATCTCTTTCACAGTTTTTCAAAATCCTATTTGCTTTTCAATATAATGTCATGGGTTTGACTGTATCTCACAACATCAAAGCCTACAAAGCAGGGTACAGAGCAAAAGGATTTGACTTCTTGGAGTGCTTCCCAGAAGACAAAATAAAATTCTCATTTCCAGTTTCTGCTCTTCTAAATTTCTTACCTGCCATCATTAAATAAGTCAGCGGCAGGAAATAAATGAGATCACAACTCCTTTATCTGCAGATACTGAATTTAAAAAGAAAAAAAACGTAAGCAAGACAGAATATGTCTTTTGGACAGTATTCTAAATGTATATAGCAATATTTGTCTTTGATAAATTAAAATAGAGATAAGAAGGCATATAAATCAGCTACACTAACTGGACAACCTCTTTAGAGGTTTATAGGACCTTTACAGTGGGCCTACATCAGCATTTTAGTTCCATTTAGGAATGCATCATGAAGTGTGCACCCTGACAGGTCTTCATTTTCTGTGCTTTGATTTGCATCATGGACCTGCCTCTGAGCACGTGAATTCAATTCCTGTTAGAGGAAGTCAAGCTATGAAATATACTTAAGAATATATAACCATGCGTGCTCCAGTTGCTAATGGGCATTCAGTCAGTGGGACCAAAAACTAGAGCAGGTGTGAAGTGAAACCCTAACAAAATTCAAAGCAAAACAGACAAGGTGGATGGCAGGACAAGACCACTAACTTTTTCAACATCCTTATTTTTCTGCACTACTTTGTAGAGTGACATAGCTTTATGAATGTCTGAATCTCCTCTGGGAGAGCCCTTCTATCTCCTCTGAAGAAATATGGATGAGTCAGCTTAGGCAGCTAACTCAAATACAAAAGATTTGGGGAGGTAAGCTATCTCCCATCATTCTCAGGTTCACTCAACATACATCAGGTTTTACAGCACTAGATGGGAAAGTGTTATTTAGATACAAGACCTGACAAACAAAAGTCCTCTCAAAACAGGTGACTCCACACTATTTCACTCATGAGCAAACAATTTAATTATTCATCTCAGGATAGATGGAGGTTTTACTTCTCATTAGACTGCATATATGTGTCTGGCAGAATACACTGCAAGGAGACCACCTGCTAGAGGGAGTCCTGAAGACTTTTTTTTTAAAACGCAAGCTAATTTTATCACCCGTAGTAGCAATTTAGTCTGTTAGTTAATCGACGTTAATATTGTCAAATCATATACTTTGAGGAATAAATTATTTTCATGGAGGCCAGAACACTCCAGTGGGGACTGCAGCATGCCTCACAGGCTTGGTGTCACTCTTTATATTGGAGCATAGGTTGGGGACTGGCTTATCTTTTTCCACAGCTGTTTTCTATAGTCGGAGATAGATAGGATGATGAAGCTGATTGAGAAATAAAGTGTGAAAAAGCTAAGATTAAAAACAACATAATTTTTATTCACCTCCCAATCAACATTCCATTTCCTAGACCATTACCTGATAGTTTCTGAGTTCTTATACAGACAAATTACTATCAGCTTGTAATATTTTACATCATTTTTCAGTTGCAACAGGGCAGCCAAGTACTTTTTTAACTGGAGAGTATACTATGGTTTTCTTTAAAGACTCAGTTGGCTTCGCAGCATACGAGCTATCTAAAACTACATCAGTGAAAAGAGTTCATTGTGATGTGTTTCATTCTATCTGTAAAGGAGCCCTTAAAAGCTCTGATCTCTATCTCTATACCATCCATGAACAAAAGGAGACATTGGCATCAGGCAACAAGCCAAGTATTAAGTTGAAATGTTAGAGAAAAAAAAAAATTGATTTATGCATGGATTTCTCAAGGAGATGGCTGCTGTTGATGAAGCAAAAAATCTTGTTATGAAGAAAAAAACCTGAAAGCCATTGGAGTCCAGATAGAATGTGATGGCACCAAAAGTTTGAAAAAAATATTCTTTTTTGCCTTGTTTCTACCATAGAATAGAATAGACAAGTGTATTTCTAGTAAGGATGGAAAGAACTAGTTCATCACTATCATGAATTTGCCAATTATAAGACAAAACAACTCTTGTTGGTAAATATAAATGCTTTGTGTTTGATGTTGTTCACATTCCACTCTTCTTGCTATGGCAGGCAGCAATCTACTTCTTTCCTATGGATTGGCATTGGGAACTTTACCTTTCATATAGCAGGAACATGCGGGGAAATGATTATTCCTCATCAGCCAGCTAAGGTAATTTAGAATTTAGAAGGTAAGGGGAGGAAT
>VZZY01007145.1:21491-69745 GCA_013400335.1 Eurystomus gularis | reverse complement strand
AATAAAAATTAAAAAATAATAATTAAAGTAAAAATAAAATAAATAACGCTGGTGAGAAGAACAATAAAGGAAAAAAATCAAAACACCTCAATGATTATTGTGGGTAGAGGAGACTCTAGCACATCAGTCTGAACAAACATGTGAACTTCTGAGAGATGCCTTCAGCTGAAGCAAGGGATGTTCTCTATCTCAGTACACTCAACACCTTGAAGAATTGGTCCTTGAAGGATTTTTGTTTGTTTGTTATACAGAAAATTCCTAATTGAGAGCGAATAACAAATTGGGGCACAAGGGATCCTAATGGGTGAATTTTTGTACATTTAACTTGTACAATGTGTCTAAACATTCAGCTTGCAGCAATTATTTCATCAGCTCTAGTACAAGATCTTGTTTTTTTACTGTGCTAATGAGTTAAGCAGATGTAAATAACCATATTGCTCAGAAATAAAATGTGTCTCATTTCTCTCTGAGGATATCAATCAAGAAAAAAAAAAAATTAAAAAAACCCACCCCAAACTCAATATTACTTTGAACATTTCACTTCATTTATGTAATTCTTTCTGGAAAGCTTTACCCTTCCCAGATGTATTTATCCTTGTTATAGCATAAATTCCTAGTTCTGATTTTTAAGTAATGTTAAAACATGTAATGTTTTTTTAATACTGTATTGACCATCAATCTTGCATTAATCATATGTGGTAAGGACTGTTATAGACCTGTATTTACAGTTCTATGTCCTTTAACTATATATAAAAAAAGAGAACAATAAAAGTAGAAAGAACAAGAGAGCTTTATTGGCAAAACTGAAAAGACGTTGCAGGTATCTTCCAAAAGATTATACTACAGTATAATATTGAAAACTATTTTTCTATAGCAACATGGAAGTGTCATGCATATATACTTCAAATAATTCTATAACTATTATGACTTTTCAGTTTGCATGTGTACATCCCATGTCCTCCATGGAGGAGATCAGAACATGACAATTGGTTAAATCTGTCAAACTGCATGGTACAATAGCATGCCCTGATATTAGCTCAGTTGCTTTACTGACCTAGAAGGCCATACTGGGCACATTAGCTTTTTTGCTGAGATACACACACACTCTGTCTCCTAGAATTTATCTTCCAAGTCTTGGTTTGAGTAAAAGCAACCTGGGTTTGCAAAGACTTTTGAAGGCTAACTAGGATTTCCTCACAAGAAAATAATAAATGTAACTTACTAAATAATAGGTGGCACAGATTTTTAAAAATGCATGTGCAAACACTTTGAAAGGTATTCAAGGTTTTACTTCTAGGTTTCCTATTGAAAATCATCAAAAAAATATGGTAATATGTATGCTGTCACTTGTACCATCTTCCTAATTCTTCTGTTCAGCCTCACTACTAAGCAGAAGATTTTTCAACACAAAAGTTTCAGAAATTGGCCATGTCCAAGAGTTTGAACTAAATGCCATTTCCACCCTTGATGATGCTGTCAGTTTTATGAGCTGTGGCACATATAGAATATACTGCACACTTAGAGCATGCTCAGAAGTGTTATTTTAAAACCGTGACAGATGACAGTCCCAGCAGGATCTCACATTACAGAAGCCACAGGAACCGTGCCATATAGCTGATCCCTTTGTTCAAGGAGGCAGATCATCACCCAGGAAAACCAACTGCCCAAACCCATACCATTCCTCCACCTATTCCTACTGAATACCAGCTCACTTCTTCATTTCATTTGGCCACTTCTAAGGTCTTCATGAGACTGACCCAGTTACTGGAGATGCTTTTCATTTCCCAAGTGCTCTTCTATAAAAGAGGAAGAAAAGCATACAGAGTAACTGTTCCAAACACAGAAGATTGGTCGCTTGACTTGGTGTAGTATGACTAATGTGGTGAATAGGTCTGAAGAGCTCTGAAGCTCACCACCTTCAGAGCAACTTGCAAACACACTTCTTTCTTCAAGCCACCCATGATAAAGTCAACAAAAAAAGGCAGTGAATGGGAAACCACTCTATATACTTCCAATTAAAATCTGATGTAATCAAGTGCCAAGGGTGAAGAATGTATAAAAGATGAACTGCTATAATTGAGAGAACATTATGGTAGGATCTTTAGTTAGTGTCTCTCCCATACATTTTCTTTCTTTTCCCCTCACATGCCATGTTTAAAACAAGTTCTCTGTATATCCAATTATACACCAAACAATAATCTCTCTACCTCCTAGTGAGAAAAATGAAATTGTGCATCTATATCAAGCAAAACCTCATATGAGAAGCAATTTAACCTTCTGAAGTGACAGATCTGTCATGACAAAGTATTTATTTGATGAGAAGGAATAATTCTTTTTGAGCATTTTCCTAGTTTTTCTAAACCAAGCAGACTTTCTCTCTTCAGCTGGCTTTTCACTTGTAGGGAAAATATGAACTGTCTTCGCAATGTTAGGAAGCAATATTTTTATTATCTTACTTTCTGTTCTCTTTTTCTTTCTTTCTTTTTTTTTTTTTCCACTGCTTTTTATATCATATATCAGATAGCTCCAGGGATGTCTGTTCACAATATGGCACCCCACTTATGAGAGCAGGAAGTTTTGAATCTCCTACAAGTACAGCAGAACTGGTAGGATTTAAAGTCATTTTAGGTAGAAGGATAAAATACGTTTTCCTCATGTCCCTCCTTCATGACAGGCACACAAATATCTCTTATCACACCTGAGACCCAATGCAGCTATGAGCATCACTGACCCATCAAGAGTATCAGTGTTTAATCGCTCTAGTTGTAGCTTCTTTTCTTAGTAAGGGTATGGATTGCAGGATATTTGGCTCAGTAACCCACTGCCATAAACACCATTTTAACCCTGCTGCAAAGTTGTTACTCTATGACAATAGCAAAGTAGAACAAGAATAACTTTGGTGAGCAAGTTGGTTTATGGCCACATTAGCATGTAACACAGACAATTCTAAATGCAGACACCTGAAGAAGGAAACTTCCACCAGCAGCAAAACAATTCAATGTCCATAAAAACTGTCAGAGACAGAACAATTGCGCTAATTGACCTGGTATCATTCTCACACCTAGAGTCACAAAAAGGCCAAATACTGCAAGCCTAAGAGCTTCGTCACATTTCAAGGCTTTTGTTAGGGTTTTTAGAGGTGAAGTTTTATGAAGTGAAGCCACAGCAGTTGTCACTGACTCCAAAATTTCCTAAAAACCCCAAATGATTTAGATTTACTCAAATTCAGATTTACTCAAAACCAGAGAGGGGTTCAAAACACAGAGTTCAAAGTCTAGTATGAATGTCTTCAAATGACAAAGGATGGAAGGACAGGGCTAGATTCAGTCTTGCCTCAGATGTATGTACAGAGATATAAGGTTGGAAAACTCATATGTTAACTTGCCTCCCAACTTTGAGAAGTTTTCAAATACTTTTTTTAAGTTTTGTCTTTTTTTCCTGAATTACCTAAGTTACATTGAGAAACCTTCAGTCCAAGTTCTGGTACCACCTGCCATGACCTGAAATACAGCCAGGTATGAGATTATATAATTTCAGGTGTATGTGGCTTGTCTTCATTGGAAACTGTGTCATTAGTGTCCCTTTCAACTTTGCTGAACTATATTTCAGGCAAGTTTAGTGTACTCCTGGGTTTCTCTGGGCATGATTTGTTCAGCTCTGTACAGAAACTTAGCAGGTTAATTGGACTTTCTCTCTCCTTCAACAGCAACCCCTCCCTCAGCCACATTTGCCCTTTTACATTAGCCTTACACTAAGTAGCAAACACAAACAGATTTAACGGACCTAAGAATTTGATCAATTGATTCCCAGACATAGCTCAGATAGTAAGATGGCAGTGAAACAGCAAGGCCATTGTCAGGCTATCCAAAGAGGAGCTGGTTAAGCAGCAGCTGTTATTGATTCAAGGAATTTCAGCAGCATAAATTTATCCACATTTCAAAAGGAGAAAATATTTCCAAACTAAATTACATGGAAAAAAGAAAGAAGTTATTTGCTTCACTTTGAAGACAGAATTGGAAATGTAAATCATAAAAAGGAACTGCAGAAGAAATAATTTTGAAAATTATTCTTTTTCCCAATACTATGTTAAAACAAAAGTTAGAGAAATAATAAGTAGTGCAACACTTGCTATATATCTTCTCTAACAAATATGCAGGGAATACTCACCAGCTTATAATGCCTCTCTAGCTTATAAGTTAGCTTGAAAAGAAGCACTTTCCTGATGTTCTATCATTTGTAATTACAGTAACCAACTTATCTTTTCATTTAGATGCTGCTTTGGTAAACAAATAAATGGCTGACAAGCCATGACAGCTGATTAAGACTGTGTATTATACTGTATTCAAAATTCTCTTCTCAAGCTATCAATCCAAGCATAATGGTATGTTTTAAAAACATGCACACTTGGACAATTCCTCTGATAACAATAGTATCCCAAATGTTTATGCAGCTGTTCAGCAAAGATGCTCTTTCTGACAAGAATGGCTGGTTAGATGTGAGCATAGACAGACAATTTCTCTATGATACAACTATTCTTGAAGATTTATTGAGTCAAAAAATAGCTTAAATGTGGGTTTGAAAGTTTAGAAAATTTTTAGTTCTGCAAAAAGGGCTATGTATTATCAAGCCATAACTCATTTTGCAAAATGTTTCATTTCGGTAAAAGATAAATTACAAAAGATTTTATAAAAACAACAGGTAAATCTTACTTTACTAATTATGACAACATATGGACCACTTGTTTTCTCCTTTATCTGTTTTTCTAGCTTGCTTCTGATAATTTTTTTGCACAGCAATAATAAGACAATCAAGGTTACAGGAAATGCTTTATATTACTTGCTTTTAAATTACACCATATAGAGTTGTTTTATTTCTATTATAATTTCATAGTCCTTTATGAAATAGGACTGAAAGGTTTCCCAAGTGCTAAAACAAGCTGAGATGAACCTGGTTTTTGGCTAAGTAAAAAGCAATTTATATACAAATTTAGAATAAGTAGACTTTATTTACAATATATTACATATTACAAAAAATATTCTGATGTTTGGACAATTCAGACCTCCATAATAGTAAATTTACTTCAGCAGTGTAACTAAAGGACTAGTTTATAATTAGTTTATATAATGCCTATAATTAGGCATTATAATATAACTAAATTAGAAGTCTAAATTATTGTCAAAAATAGGATTTATCTAGTCCTACCTATAAATGTATTCTTTTTGTTTTAAAGTTATTTTATTTAATTATAAAGCTAAAATACCAATATTTATTGATACAGTCTTTAGAGTAGCTCCTGGTCATCCTGGTGGTACTACTACCTGTTTCAGTCTGTGAATCTTTCAAACCTTGTAATGAGGATTTGAGTCAAATCCTTTGAGACAAACTGTTAAACTCCCATGGAAGCAAATCAGCTTTGAATCCAGCAGACATTTTCAGTTTTTCAAAAACTGTCAGAAACACTTAAAACATTTAAAGCCATTTCTCCTCTTCTTCTTCAGTCTTAAAATAGGAAAACTCTTTTCCCTCTGATTTGAGGGAAAAATAAACACCATAAAAAAGAAACACATCTGATGTTTTATGTCTGTGATTGCCTTTTGGCCTCAACAAAGCTATCCAAATAAAGGTAGAGGCTGGACACCACATTTTCATTGTGAAAACATTGTTCAGGTTGTTTTATTTAGCATCAAAGACAAAATTTGAATACACCATTTTCTCTGTTACGGAAAAAGTTTCAACACCTACAATAGACAAGGAACCCAGAATAGCAGCATGAAGTCTACAACCTCTGATTCTAATACATCACATACAGTTTTAAAGGCCTCTAGAAGACACAAAACTCATAAAAAAGCATGTTCAGTGAGAATGTCATACGATGCATGATCAATAAAATCTGTTGACAGTTTCAACTTCTGAAGTATTTTAAATAACTAATACAGCACTGCTTCCCAAATGAGCACTACACACTTCTCCAGCATGAGCTAACCATGAAACTCCTTTCAATAGGAATAACCTATGTTATTGGAATAAGGAGAGGAGGAAACAGGCAACACTATGACTACTGAGTAAAGACGTGACTCACCAGAGATACGTGTTCTCTCTGAATAAAAGAAAAAAACAAACAAAAAACCAAACACAAATGCAAAAAAACAACAAAACCCTCCCCCACCATGAACAGGTAAGTAGTCCAGGAAGCTGGAGTATAAAGTTAAGAAAAATATTGACATAGAAGAACATATGCAGAAGAAGGGTAGAATATAACAGAGGCAGGACCAGAAGGTGTCTGCCTAAGGATCCTAAAGGACCTCAGTGATGAAATAGCTGAATTACTACTCGCAGGATATAATGTCATGCTTAAAACAGCCTTGGCACCTAAGGACTAAAGAATGATAAATGTGATTTCAATGGGGAAAAAAATGTGACAGATCTAGAGGACCACAGATGTTGATGTTTGTACTAGGGAAATTATTAGAAATAGCAGAAAGTCTAGAATTGAGGTATATCAGAATATATGTTTTCTGCTTGAGAGGAGTCGGCTAGCTGACAGTTTGCCAACGGTACCATGCTATTCAGAATACAGAGAGCTAATGCTAACTGTTAAGAATTGCAGGACATTACAATGCTTAGGGGATGGGCACAAAGTGGCCAGAGCGAGATCGCCTCTGGATGATGATCTGTGTCTTTATGGAACATCAGTTCAACACTCAGCAGTGCTCAAGAAAACAAAAGATACACTGGAAATTTTAAGAAATGGAGAAAATCAAAAGAAGGGTAACGAGGACTAGCAAAATGTGGAAAAGATTCCTGTGCGAGGCACAAACAAATAAACAGGGGTACTTCATCTTGGGAAAGAAATTATGACAGAACATGGAAAAAATTGCTAGGGAAGAACTATCCACTTAGGATAATCAAATGAATGAACAAAAGGAGACAGTTCTTCATGCAGCACACCGCAAGTCACAAATATGCCCTGTGGAATCAGTGAGAGGCCTCAAAGCCACTCAGACAAATAGCTGGTAGGTAGGGGATTGAGGAAAGCTGATTTTGTAATGTGTTTAATCCAATGCAAGTGATAACATAAGCCAGATCAAAGCAGTTTGAAGGCTACAGCAAGTAGGAGAAAATCTGATGTGAGTGTTGACTATTTGTGGATGATGTTTTGAAACCTCTGACTGGAGGGCTTATTTTGCACAGCCCTTACGTGCATGTAAAGAGCAATGGATGTGTCTACGGAAGCAAAGAGGGAAAAAAAAATAGAGAAAGAAAAAAGAAACATTCTGACTTCATAACACTAGGGAACAACACCAGGATCAAAGAAAACACAAGGTCACAAATTCCGTCATGAACATACCTAAAATCTTATCAGATTTCAACTATAGCTATGCTTATTGGTAACAGATAAAAGTTCAACTTAAAGCAATTTGTACTTGTTAATTAAGTCATACCTTCAGCAACTGGTAACATACAGAGTCCCTCTGTGCTGTGAAGCATCGTGGCAAGTCATAATATTTAACTGCCCTCACTGCAGGGATTACTTTGCATACTGCCTTTGAAAAATATATTCCATTGAGGGTTACGACATACCTGAAAACATCTCAATTGGAGCTAAAAATACCTGGGCTGTGGGAAAGTAGAAGGGAAGGAACTATCATAGGGACTTACCACTACTGGAGATTACACAGGGCAAGATGGCATTCATATGCTCTTATATAGAAAAATCACTGCAGAAAGCAGCCCAGAATTGGAGAAACGAGGTCTTCAGATCCCTTTTAACAACCAGGTTGAGTTGTATTCAGGGAGCCAAGCTAAGGAATACTCAATGCTTAGTCAATCCATGACTTGAAATAACATCAGGCTCTCACATTAACACTGTAAAGAGGATTCTTGATACGACTAATTTTCTGTGTGTGTTTTTTAGCCAAAGAATTGAAAGCTTTTTTACATAGCCTGAGTGAACTGTTCATTCAGTGCTATTCTTCAGTATAATTAGGTTCTACTATTAGGTGCATGTCTGAAAATACTGTGTCCTTTCTCTGCACATGATTAAGCATACACATACAAAAGACGTAGTTGCTTTTAGTGCCTACATTTCTCTTGTAATTTCTCTTGTACTTAGAAGAGATGGATTTTAATCAAGAGAAAAGAATATCAAACAATTACTCTTCCAAATAAAAAAATAAATTAATTTCCCATTAAACAATTGATTCATAAAGTTGTGATTAATGAATAAACATCTCAGTTTTCCAAAATAAAACTAATGAATTACTTTACCATCCACAGTATTCTAGGCTATTAATATTTTACTGTGATTTCAGCTTGTTTTTCTTGTCTAGGACTGAAAGAGAAACAGAATAGTGCCAAGTACTAAGGATGTGCAGGCACATTATTTCTAGCAAAGAAAAATTAAAGTAATAGAGGAAGAAAGATCTGTGAATTGGCTCATGTATTAACCATATGGAATGCTGCTAATGCAAGCAACGTTCAGTACAAAAAATGGGTGAGACCATGAGTCTGATTCAAGACATCATATTACAAGACTGTGCCACATACTTTAATCTCTGCTTTTCTGTGGAATCCTAACAGCTCTGAAAGCAACATTTTCCAACAAAATGTTTCTGCCTTGGTCTTTTACCTGTCTCATAAAGCTGATGATAAAAAAGACTTCTCTATTTTCATTGTAATCACTATTTCATTGCAATTAAAAAGGTGGCAGAAAAAGCAGAGCAGAAGACTAGCTGAATAAAAGGATGGACAATCTATCTAGAGCATCATTAAATTCTGTGGGCTAGTTTTGGTGCTCTGTATAACACATCTTTACACTTTAGCAGGAGGTCAAGCAGCACAATCCAACCCAAAAAATGTCTAAGTTAATGTGATAGTGCATCCCAGCAAGCTCAGTTTCAAACATACCTGGGGTATAGTTTTTCATCATAAAATGAACGCTGTCTTACAAATGTACAGTAGACCAAAAGAATTAGTAGTTCACTACACATCCCTAAAACCTCACCTTATTTTTTTTCCAATGCTATATTGTCTAAACTTCCTTTGTTTAATACAAACCACTAGGAAACACAGAAATAATTACTCCTAGGACACGAGAATATATCTGGACAGGATCATGGGCCAGTCAATAAGCTTTCACTTTCCTCTTCCAAGACACAGAAAATTAGCATATACAAAACATTTGTGAGCAAAGGCATTGCTTCACTATACCATGCCCTACAGAACATCTGAAAAATCTACTCCAAAATGGTTATGCCTCATAATACTGTAAAGGAGCTGGCAGGAATGAAGGAAGCAATCAGATGGATCATGAGGACATAAGGAGTACTAGTAGTGGTGAAATAAAATCAGATTTCAGCACATCAAGCTGCTGTGAATATCTTCAAAGTAAGAGCAATGACCTGCCAAGATAACTGGTAGGTAACATTTTGGTGTGTCTCCGAAAGCTGCCCTAAACATTCTGTAGTGGCCGTTTCCATTTCAAGCAATGCACTGGTCTTTTTAATGTTGTTGCTTTTTTTCAACAAAACTCACTGATATATACTGCTGCCTCTCCTTTTTAAAACATTGCAGAAATGAACTGTACAAACAAAATATTATTTATGTATAGGGGGCTTCTTATTAGCTGTCACATGCTTATAAAGGCCAAATTCTGTTAGGAAAACAAAGGGGAACTTCTGGAGCCAAAACTAAACGCTAACCATGCTTGAACAGTGTTTCTTTTGAGTGTCTTTAAGTATTAGGTCTTTAACCATATTTTCTTAGGCATCGTCCACTGCTAGTAAAAAAAAAAAACAGTACGGAAATACTGAAATCTGAAATAACTGTCAGATTTTACAATTTGTATGAAGAGAAACCTCAAAAGAGTAAGCTTCAGGAATTATTGTCTCCACTTGTTTCTGTACTTACATGATAGATGCCCAGAACTTTAATTACTGGTATTTTCCTACCCTCAGGCCTATTCAAAATACCAAATTGCTCTGCAGCACTAGAGAGTAGAAAGAATACAAATGCCTACTTCTGCATTTAAGGGAGCTATACCAGATATAGGTTAGCTTTTTTGCTGAACTGTAAAGAAAAATCCATACATTGGTAATATGTGTGGGAATAGCATGAGTATGACTACGACCAGCTCCCCTTCTCTGTCATGTGGTTACCCTAGCTAGCTTTAAAAAGTAACAGGGGAAAATTAAGACCTCTGTTGAACAGATATACTTACAAAACACACTCCATTGTTTCACTGAGATAATACAATGGTGTCAAACTTCTCAGCAGTGGGTTTGTTTGAGTTCAGTCAATGTAGCAGTACTTACTTTATGTTCTCCAATGGCCTTGCTCTAGACAGGTATATAGTCTCAAAAACCAGCACACAGAAGGAATTGAAGTAGGATGACATTAAGAAAGATCAATTATAAGTTCAATTATCTGCCTTTTTTTAGCACAAACATTTGCTGACTACAGCCAGGAACTAACTGGTGTGATCTAGCTCTAAAAGAGGTGTAACGTGCCAGGAGTTAATGCCCCCGAGCACATGCCTGCACGGTGCTCCATCCGTGCAAGCAGGGAAGGAAAACGTTATTCTGGAAACTTGACGTGGTGGGTCAACTTACATATTTTCAGTTGATCTGTATTAGAGAGCCTACAATTATTCGCCCAAAAGCAGGAATAAAATAAATTTAAAAGTGTGATAAAGCTCCAGGGACCCCATAACAAAAGGTCATTAAATCCCTCACAGGAAGTACCGAAGCCATGAAGAAATATGAGATATCTATACAGAATGCTTTCACTGTCCTGACTTCTGTGTACCAGAATACATCTTCATAATCCTCTTTTAAGGCTATGTAATCAAAAAGGTTATCTTTGTGGGCTTTTTTCACTCTAATATGGAAGGATTATTTATATTTCAAGCTGCAAAACTCATGACAGTAACTACTTCTATGTAATCAGATATGTTTTTGTGGGAAACCGCGCCCGACCGCGACAGTTTTATAGTAATTGATTACCATAATGAATTAGTATTTTCAATATTTTATAAGAAATTTATTACAATTATCCTGAAAATAATGGATTTTTTAAAACAGATCGAAGAAATGCTGTCACTGAAAATTATTGGTTTGGAAATATAATCATTACTTTATCATATTACTCTCTGCATTTATGATGAAGCCATTATATGGTTTTTGAAATCAAGTCGTTACATAAAAAGTTCTCAACTTCCAGGCAAAAAAGCCATGTTGTTAGTATTTCTAACTGAAATACAAAGCTTCAGAGCACCTGTACATCAACCAGCAACCGCAGCTGGACTCTGAAGTATTTGCTAGATTGGGTACTTAAACTCCAAAAAATATGATTTTGTATGTGAAACTTGTCTGCATAGCTTGTGTTAGTTTCGTGGCTTGAATATTCAGCTCAAAAATTTGAAATATATCATGTATATTAGAGAATATTCATATTGAGAATTTGATTGAAGTTCTGGCAGTTTCCTTTTTTTTAGCAGAAAGATGCTGTCAGTACACTTAGGCTTGGTACTTCCAAGCCCATGCTCTTATTTTAAACAAATAATTTAATAAAGGAATGGATTTATGGATAGTTGCTTCCATGGAAAGGATTAGGACCAAAACTCATGAAACTATTCCTAGGGACTAACTAATCACAGAACAAATAACAGAATGCAAAATCTCTCAACTACATTGTTACAAGGTACAAAACCACTGTATTCAGAAGCAATTTCTACTCTAGTCTTAAAAATACCAGGTGGTTCCAGACACATTGCTCCATGTGTGGAGAAGAAAAAATTTAAAAGCAAGACTGAGTTCACGAGGTCAGTGCTTACTTGGGCTTTTGGTGCCCTTGGTGTTTGATAACTATGAAGTAAAATAAATGGGAGCACTCCTAATCTCCCCAGAGGAAGCAGTGAGGGCAGCAGCACCACCCTGAAACTCCTCGTATCAGGAGACACAAGCACAGGCTCCGTTTCCATCTCCGAGAGCACTGTATGTTGTGGGGACCAGAAACTAATTCCCATGCTTCTCCTGGCATCTGGTAGTCTGCTTAACTTCCCAGCCTTTCCTCTGTCTTGATCATGTATCAGGACTGACTTCAACAAAAGAAAATTTCTGCGTTTTCTCGTGCTAGCTCTAAGAAACCTGGTTCTTGCTCTCTCTAATTATTATAATTATTCTTCTAATTATTAAAAAAATATTGCAGCATTATCTTTCTTCTATTTGATAAGGTACAACACTTCAATTTAAAAGACAGATGAAAAGTTTTTTGTTTCTCATTGTTCATTACAATACAGTATCTAATCCCCACATTTTTTTGTTTCATTTTGTAGTGAAATGCTTTTAATCCCTTAACATTACCACCACCTATAATAAATTTGTTAAAATGTAATTAAAAGCTTCACCCAAAAGGCTACAACATTCTGAAAGTTAGATTGTACAAAATTATTGCTTTATAATTGTGACAGGCTGAACTCACTCCTTCTTCAGTCAGGGAGTCCTCCATGGGCATGAAGGTAGCAGCCTCAAAGTGAAACAGCTCACCACCAGGCTGCAACTATGCCATTTAGCCCTTTCTTCTACTTTCTTCTTCTTTCATGCTCTTGGTATTCCACAGGCGATGTTGGGCACTGTGCATATTATTAAGGTGCCTATTACCGTGACTTAACATTTTAATATAGAATTGAACAAGTTGGTGAACTGTATTATTTCTGGATGTGCACAATTGTTTGGAGCTGACTCAGCCACTGGTTCCCACAGCACCTTATGCCCTCCCTCCATGTGTGGTTTTCATTATTCACCAAATGCAATCAAATTACAAGGTTATAGGCTGTCTGGGAATAACTTTCTCCTAGAATTCTAGTCTGTAAGATAACACATTTTTGAAGTGTGGTTAGGAAAACCATGGAACAAAGGAAACAAATATTTGAGATGCTTTATTCACACATGCTGTGTCTACATATGAAGCTGCGGAACTGCATCCTACAGCACAGCAGGAGCAAGGCAGACAAGATACATCTATTCATTTATCTGTCTATTCTACTGGTGGACTAACTGGATTAATACTGAGGAGTAAGGAACATTCTAAACTCTGCAGGCTTACAAACTTGCTGGAGTTGCTTAATTCTTCACAGGAATTGTTATATGAAAGGAGAGAAGTATGAATCATGTTACTATGATCAGTCTAGAACATAACACCCTTTTCCGATTAAGAAGCACTTTGCTGCATTCACTGTCCAAGAAATCGGCACTCATAAAAGCTACTACAAAATGTAATAAAAGTATCTGTATTAAAACCCTGGCGTTACAAACCAACATTTGGTGGTGGTGAAAAATATATTAAAGTTCAGATGCTACTTACATTTTTACCACCCTACATCATAATTGTTTAAATTATGTCACTTTCTGTAAATAAACAGACAATTAATACTGAGTACTTCTGGTCCTGGAATTGCTATCTTCACCTGCCTAAAGCACACCTATAGGGAAACAGGTAGCATTTTTGTAAGAACCACCTGAATAACACACTGGAATTTACTGTAATACACTATTAGTGACTGTACAACCAGGTTGCCACATACTACCCTACCCTAGTACCTATACCACAAGTCATTAAACAGTTACACCTAGCACCAGAAGATGATCAGTCTTCAAAGAAATCTTCCCTGAGCCATGTTTTCTAGAATTCAAGCAGTTCACTACCCTGACTAAGCTTACCATCAAAAGCATCTTCTGTGAGAAACAACATGCCTTAAGAATAGCTAGGTCACGAGTGTTGCCTGTGTGCAAAGCAATAGCTACATAATTTGTTGACCCTTTCCCTCAATTACTCGAGTAAATACTTCCCAGACATTCCACTTTCCCTTTCTTGTAGAAGAACCTCAACTATACATAATAATACACAATTATAACATAATTATCTCCTTCTTGTCTCCATAATGAATGAAGCATATATTATTTTCTTGTCTCTTTTTTCCCAAACACTAAGCAACTTACTGCAGATTTTTGCTACTAACATCTTCTCTGCCTCAGAAGTATCAGTTACTGTTCCACTCACATAAACAGATGCGTGTGTAAATAAACTCATAGCAGTTCATTTTGATTTGAAATGTGCTCTGTCTGAGGACCCCTCCATAGACTTAGAATGTTGTTGTTGAATATGATACCACCTTTGACACAGTAACTTGATTCAAACAGTGAATAAATACCACTCTACATTCCCCCTCAAAAACTAATAATAAATAAAGGTGCAATTTTAATGCTCGGGTTGATATTTAAGAGGGCAAGCTCCCTTGGGAGATTATCTTTCTGAATTTCAGCATTAAAATCAATAGTGCCAGCAATCTGTATTGCTTTCCACAGATGAACACTGCAGTTTATCAACTAAGTTCACTCCAGGATGAAATGATTGGCATTGAAACCTTTGAGCACTTTAGCAGTGCTATTCGCATACCATCTAATGACTGTATTACATCAGAACCCACAATTTTCTTGTATTAAAGTTCATATATCACATGTAATGACATTCCTCAGACACTGAGGTTTTCTAAATATAAAACAAAGTTATTTCTTAGAAGGCAGCATTAAAAAAACAAGGTATGCTAGTTCAAACATTTTCTTTCCTTATATCCTATATTCTTCTTGTATTTATAGCTGTTATGAGAAAGACTGCAAACAACTTCCTTTTAAATAAGCAGATTATTCCGGGATTACCTCTCCTGAAAGACACTACCTCACTTGTGCTTCATGCAAAGGAAATGCTATGAGAGGTTTTGTTAGTTATTAAATGGAATTTTAAAATTCTGGATTCAGCATAGAGTATTTTGTAGTCTGTCGTAGAACTCAAACTCATGCCTTGAGGTGTTTCTGGTTTAAACAACAAATAAATAAAATAAAATTAAAATAAAACCCCAAATTAAAGAGAACAGATGAAAGGCCATAGTTATACTGTGTTCGTGAGGTCTGTAATATTTGAATAAATGTGCATCTATTCAGTTTCCTGGGTTTTGCAGGGAAAAATATAGTGCATATCTAAAACTGGGAATACTAGTGTTTAAAGAACCTGAAAGGGGAAGATACATGGAATCTGGGAGGGGATGCAGCAGATTAGCTATTTGTGATTTTGTTCTATCAGCCTTACACTCAGACATACCAAAAAACACTTGGATTAGGAAGAAACATTTTTGTAGTAGTTCTTTGTTTGGTATGAAACTAGTAAAACTAAGATAACTTCCAGCCTGCAACTGTTAGAATTAAGACAGTGACTTGCAGTCAGACAGCAGATAGTTAATGCTGGCCTCAACAAGCCAAAAAATATCTGTACACAGGAAGTAACACCCATCTGGACAAGTCCAAACAGCATTAGTTGGCCATAAATAAAACTAAAAGTTTTTATATTTGTCTGGTGTCTCAGACAAATGCCCAGTTCCCCAATAATAACAGCAGCAACGAAGGTACTGAGAGTTAAACACGTTAAATTTATAGGTTAATGTATACTTCTAAAATATATTAAAGGTTCAAATCCAATCCTTAGTTACTGCAAAGATGATGAATGCCATTTATGGTGTAATAAAGGAATTCATTAATTTTTCTATATATTACCATTCTACATTCTTTAGTGTACAATGGAAAGCTTGTTTTGGACGAAGTCACAGCAGGAAGGAAAACTTTCATGAGAATACAAAGTAATCTGGCTTGAAAGTTACGACACTTTACCAAAAAACCTGTAAAAATACGGAGTCCTCAGGCAAATTATTTAAACTTCACTGGCAATCAGAAATATTTCTTCCACCAAAGGCTTAAGTCCACTTTACAAGATTAGTTTATTTGTAACACCTAGTGCAAGATTTCATCCTACACAATGTAGTATGACTACTGGTTACATACACACTATATGTGGGTTAATTGTTATCTCAGACAGATCCGTATCAAGGATATTAAAGACAGTCTTTCATCTTTTTTTCTCTCTTTTCACCCTGTTAACATACCACAGGTTAATGTACGCTTAATGGCATCCAATTATATAAAATGATTTATAAGGCAGTGGGAAAGTACCAACATAATTGCTTATGTCGACAGACTTTCAAGAAAAGTCATACAATCCTAGTCTCACTTTTTTGCCTGACCTAGGGCTGAGCACAAGCTAGTAACATAGTTGGAAGGTGTTAAGCATCATATATAAATATATTTAAATTATTGTGTTTACAATGTGTTATTGTTCATATTTCAAAAAGCCAGATTACTTTGTATTCTCATGAAAGTTTTCCTTCCTGCTGTGACTTATTCAAAAAAATATTTACAACCTACTTTGTGTAAGATTTGGTGCAGCTCTCCAGAGAAATCAGGAGGACAAGAACACTTGTATCTCGCCTTCGACTTAGTCATTCAGTGATCAGGGTAGGGAATAGTCCTTGTCCCATGTTTTCATCACATAAACTGTACATTAATAGCAATTCTATAAATCATAATTTAATTAAAATCATAAGCTTATTTCAATTTACAAAAAGATAAGGGTGTATAATCAAACTACCTATTACGAAGCACAGTTCATCTTGAGCAGGTAGATGACCTCAGACCTAGATTTATAAATGTCAAGCAGCTCAAAATTACTCCCACATATGCAAACAATCAAGGACAAATTATAACTAACAACAACAATATTAAGATCCTGGTAAAGCTAAAATCATTAAAGCCAGTGGACCAAATGCTAAAAACATTGCTATCAGTGGACCAGCATTTCAGTGTCCAGGAAAAGCAACAAAGTTAAGCAATTACATTTCCTTCTTGAGAAAATTATGGTTTATACTTCTATTCACTTAAATTTAAAAGGAGCTTACAAAATTCAAAGCAAAATTAAAATCTCCAAGGCTACCTGATAAAAAATGATAAGGAGAATTTAAGCTAAGTCTAAAAAAGGTGTTAATGTTTGCCGGAAGCACAAAGAAGCACTTAATGCTTTTGACATCAGGATCTCAAGGTGAAGCTACCATGCAAAATTTTGTAATGTGAATCACCCTGAAACCTTTGCAAAATGTGTGTTGGAAATAGGTTTGCGATTTGTAACAAATCTGTCCGATTTTACAGATTTGCATTCATACCACTGATTTCAGCCGGGAAGGTAAAACCACATGATGTATTTAATGTTTTCCTTCCAAGGTCTGATTGTGTACTATTCTGTTTACCTACAAGGACTTGCATTGTTTTATGAGTGATGGCAGGGAATCAAGAAGGAAAAAAGTCTGTGATAAGGTGAAATAATCCAATATTTGCCCAAGCTTGAGGAGGTCCCCTTTTTAAACTTGGCCCAAAAACATCTTAATTAGAAGTCTGTACTGCAAAATTACAGATACATTTCTTGGTATGACGATAAATGGGTTTGACATCACTCACATGAAAAATAAAACAGTTCTTTCAGGAATTTATCTTAGGAGAATAAGAGGTGAGATTCCTAAGTCTGTCTTTATGCTTGCAAGATCTCCATCTCTGTATGTAGCTTTAAGGTTGACAGTATAATCTTTAGATAAACATCTTAAGCTACTTCAGCAGGACTTAAATTTACATGTAGTGAGGCAGCTAGCTGACTGTAGCATGAAGTTAAAAAAGGAAATTTATATATTTTTTAGGAAAACACTCAAATGCTCTGCTTTATAATCTCACTAGCTGCTTCCACAGGGCAGAGGATTTGACCTTGGAAGATAAGCCAGATGTGCAGCCTAAAGCATAGCCATGCAGATCTGGACTGATTGGAACAAGTGGCATTTTGCCTCGTATCTTCCCTTTCACCTTAACTGAAAGGGTATAGCTTAAACTATGTTCAGTTTTGATCAAGATGAAGTATAATGTAATGCTAAAAGAGCCCAAATCTGTTGTTTTGTCTAGAGTCCTGCAAGAAGGGCAACATCATGGCAACACGGTTTCACCTCTCATTTCAGTCTTTGAAATGCAAAATGGTAACTCATTTCTACTAAAGAATAAGCTGGTCATGACTGTCTTGGTTATGGCAACAATATGAGGAGAAACTTCTTTACTGTGAGGGTGACAGTGCACTGGAACAGGCTGCCCAGGGGTTTGTGGAGTCTCCTTCTCTGTAGACTTTCAAGACCCATCTGGATGTGTTCCTGTGTGACCTGCTCTAGGTGAACCTGCTTTGGCAGGGAGGTTGGACTAGATAATCTCTAGAGGTCCCTTCCAACCCTACCATTCTGTGATTCTGTGAATAAGTAATGCAGCATTGGTATTGACTGCTTTTTTCTGATTATAACTCACTCTGATTAAAGAAATACCACTGAAGCCAGAGAAGTTCTCATGGTAAAGACAAGAGTAAACAGATGTTAAGTGCCCTTGTGGCTTTTCTCATTATTTTAACTAATCATTTATCTTTCCAGTGCTTATTGAAATCATTAAGCTTGCTTACTTACTAAAATAATTTGACCCACAAGAAAATACAAACAATAGCGAGAACGTGGAAAGCTATTTCTTTGATAAAATGTATTTACACATCTACACTTTTTCAAACTGTAGAAACCAACGTTAATTTCAGTCAATCTGACTTTTATTTTTATTGTCACTACGAGTTCTGAATGGTTAGCACATCTACATCCGTATCTTCAGATACATTAATGTCAAGTGTACCAGAAAGGGAGTAAAAACAGCAATTGTGTGTCATTTTGAAAGCACTTGGTAAGGCTAGTATGGTGACAGAGGGGAAGTAAAAGGTCAAACTACCCAGAGATATTTTGCATTCTGATTTCTTCTTCCTTCCTTTTCATCTTACAAGGTCATTGGCTCAATATTTTTTCATTTTCTGCTCAGACTGAACTACCTAAAATAAATCAGCTCCAACTAAGTTTTAAGGTGATTATTGAGCATACTTTTGCTAATGGATATAAAAGTAAACATTTTCTTGAATAATAGCACTAAAATGGCTCTAAATAGCCATCGGTGTCCTTTCAGAAAGGCTTAGTTGTTAATTTAAAGTCTAGTCAGAGAAAAAAAAAAAGAGTGAACAAAAAGAAAGCAGTACCTAAACTGAAATTATTTACTACTTAGTCTTTAGATATCCAAAGAGCATCACTTAGATTTAAGTATTTGTTTTGTTTATAGTTTTCCTAATTTTACTTTACTTAGAGATGCTGTATCTCTGTCAGGCAAGATTAACCTGAATGACTGAAATAGATGAGCTTAATTTCAAAATTAAGCTAAAAACTACAAGGCAGCGTCATTTCATGTAAACTCAGTATCACAAGTGCAGAGTTTTAGGGAAGACAACATCTGGCATATGTTGTTACTGAGATACTACAAACAAAAGGAAGCTTATAACTTCAAAGTTTTATTAGAAAGTCAGTATTAGAAAGATGATGATACTTCTAAGAAAAGCACCCTTTGTGACTTCAATATTCATTCTGTCGGTAGATTCCTACATCAAAACAATTTAGTTATTTACTAGGTAATGCTCTCTCACAAGAACAAAAAACAGAGTTCAGCATGTTCCCTTAATTGGCACTAAAGACATAGGAGTATTTTATAATATGAAGAGTCTTTTTTCCCCCTATGTATAATTGGAAGAAGCCTGAAATCCATTAATGACACCAGAAAGTAAGTATAGGCATTTAGGAACTAACATGTCTAAAATATCAAGGGATTAGCCTACAAAGTTCGTTATAAATCAGTTATTTTAGAAAAAGAAAAGAAAAGGGCAAAAGTGGATTTTTTTCTCCTAAACTGGCTATCTAACTTTTGTAATTTTATACCCTTTACTTACAAGTATGCACTCTCAAACTACCACTTATTTACTGGTTCATAACTGAGACTGATCTACTGCCTAAAATCCAAGCTAACAACTTCACACTGATCATGTATAACCAGTCCTGGACTTTCTGTTTTGAAGAAAACCACTTTGTACCTTCATGTCACCAGCACACTTCATGCACAGCTTCTCTCTTAGTAGGAGATGTCTGTGACAAAGCAATACAGGACCATGTTGTTCAATGAGGTGTTATAAAACATGCACACATAAAATATGGCTATATGGCTGCAGGATCCATGGTAAAAAAAACCAAAAAACAAAAAACAAACAAACAACAAACCAACAACAACAAAAAACAAGCAAACAGACACATAGCTGCCTTTCCAATTTCTTGACATTTTGATCCAGAGTCAGTGGAGCCAAACGGCCATTTCATACCACACACCTGGCAAAATATACTTGTACTACAGCTGTACTGCCATTGAGGAAATCAGTTAAGCACAGCAGAGTCTCTCTGGTGCCACTGATTCTTCTCCAACAAGCATTAATAAAAACAGAATAGGGAAAACATGCTGTCCCTGGGGTGGGACTCATCCACAAACATAAGAATTTATATAAATCATGTATGATTGGTTGATATTATTTAGGCTAAGAATCAGACTTGACACGTCACTGGGTCATGACTCCTTTTGTGACATTCCAAAAGGAAGCTTGTGGATTTCCTTTTGTCCTGGTTTTGCTGAGACAGAATCATAGGCCAGCCACAGCGTGCAGGCTGTTGCCATTCTCAAGTCAGCCAGGGCAGCTGATCCAAGCTGGCTCACAAGTGTACCCTATACCATAAATGTCATGCTCATTATAAAGGGGGAAGTTTGCTCTGGACAGGGGCTCCTCCTGCTTGGACTCCTCCTCTTTCTTCTCCTGCTTCTCCCCATCCCTGGAGGGGCTTGTTTATCATCTTACCTGAGGATTGCTGCTTTGTTTATTATGACTGTGGTACATTTGCTATGCTATATATATATATAGATATAGATATAGATATATACACACACATATACACAGATATAGATATATATACACACACACATATACACACACACACTTTGTGTTGGCATTGATACTAGTTTTGCTGTTTCATTAAATCCGTTTTCATTTCAACCCATGGGTCTGTTCTCCTTTTCTTGATCCCTCTTCTCTCCTGAGGAGGGGTCAATGGGTGATAGAGCAACTGCCACAGTTTAGTCCAGGATATGAGTTAAATGTAGACATTTTTGTAGCAAACATTTTGGCCATAGAAATCTGGATGTGCTAAGAATTGTTTTGTAGAATCTCTTGGCATTTCATATCAACTCAACACATGAAAGTGTAATATTTATCCTTTGCAACTCAAACTAGAACTAGACCTCATACCTGCTAAGAGCCACATTTGGATGGTGAGGGTCAGCATATGCAAATTCCTCCATGGGATCAGAATGTTAATTGCTACATGCTCAAATTATTTGCTTTCAGCTGCTTTAAATACATCATCCATCAAAGATAAATTACAGTATTTAAATTACCTTCTGCCTGTTGTTTTTCAAGGGTAAAAAACCTCAACAAATCAGTCTTCAAATAGTTACAAAATAAGCAGTATGAAAAAATTACTCCATATTTGCCTTTCTTGATTTTCCACCTAACTCAGAAGCAGGGCAACTGCTTAAACAGTAAACTTTAATAACTACAACAATGTAACAACCTATCCTGTAATTATTTAGTTAAGTATTTTTAGGGAATCTTTGTTCTATGACATTTTAAGTCCATTAGAAAACAACATTATTTGCCTGCTTCCTGCAGTGGTTCCTTTTGTACTTTATAGCTCAACATAAACAAGAATGCAGAAGCTGTAGCAATGCATCCCATGCTTACGGCCATGAAATGTACATTTGGCACACAATAAGTACTCAGATTCAGTAGTTTTCCTTCTCAGATGAATTAATACTGCAGGGTATTTTTCACAGTATTGTTTTGTTCCATATGACTTATTGCACAAATTGCATGTAAATTTATTTTAGCACTTAATTCAAAATTAACTGTAAAATATCCAGATGTGATTCTCATTTTTAGTCTCTGGCTATATTTGACAGTTCTTTTAAAAATATTTGAGATACTTGTACTACCATAAGCATAATATTTAATATGATAATAAATAATAAAAGAGATTGTGTTTGCATCCAAAGACAGACTACAGACTTCAAAGATGAATAGTGAAATAATTTTGAAATCTTGAGACTTGTGCTCATATTCAACCTGGACATTTAACTGAAATTATTGTATTGTTAAAGCTTTCAGTGAAGGAGCACCTCCATTGCTCCTAACACATCATTTGGATGTGTAATTTGCTGGTAAGTTTGAGAGCTGGATGCAAGATCTTTCAAGTTTTTATAAGCATTTTATAAATTAATAAAACCCATTCACTGTCACAGGAAGTCCTCTTAAATGCCCTGAAGCTCCTGCTGTGTGGGTAGTGCTCAGGCAAGAAAACACAAATTCTGTCATGGGATGAAAACACCCCCACCCTTGCTCCAGGAACACTGACACATTTAGTCACACATGGGAAAAGTTTCATTTTGTTCTATTCACACTTGTGTCAATAGAACACTTGTGTTAAGCCTGTACAACTGCCTACCTGAAAGGAATATTAGACAAAACAAATCTTCTATGGAGACCTTGACTGGGGAGACTCACAGCCTTCCAGGTGATCATCCCACCACCCAGGTTTCTGTGTTCTCATAGGATGCTTGAGAAGTTTAGCCAAGGGTTGCCAGTAGAAAAAATGAAACACATGACTGCTACTGCTAGCATTCAGTCATTACACCTATATTAGCAATTCACGCCACATGAGGATGTTGACATATAAAAATCTGCAACAGTTTGCTATTGTCTCAGTGTAGGTAATTTAAGAAGAGAAAAAGAGAAAAGGAGGTACTGCTCTTCTTTATATACTTTCACGTTATGCCAAAGTACAGCCATATTGTTCCCCACCTCAAGTAGCAGTTGCTTTATTTTAATTAATTCAGTTTATTTTGCTAATATAAGTGACTATTAGATTGTTTTAAGGTCAAGAATTCATCACAGAAATGAATACTTTGTGTACCTAAAAACAGAAAAATACCAGAATTCTATTTCCATTGTAATCCAAAGAATAAATGACCAAAGACTTTTGTTAGGCATGTGTTAGATAAAAAAAAATTAAAATAATTTCCAACTTACGAACAATCAGTGCTGCTGAAAGACAAATTACAGGTGCTTGCAGTAAGGTGACAGCAGCCTAGCTTTACCACGTTTTGTATAGTACAACTGAATTCCATTCTTTGAAATTTCCAGCCAAGGAATGCAAACAGGCAACAGAAATCTTTAGCTGAGCTTTTTCCCACTGAACCCAGTGGATGCTCATGTGTCATACATTCACATGTCCAGGGAAGGGCAATGAAGCTAGTGAGGAGTCTGGAGAACATGTCGTACGAGAAGCGGCTGAGGGAACCAGGACTCTTTAGTCTGGAGAAGAGAAGGTTGAGGGAAGACCATATTGGTCCCTACAACTACTTGAAAGGAAATTCTAGTGAGATGGGTGCTGGTCTCTTCTCCCAGGCAACTAGCGATAGGATGAGAAGAAACGGGCTCAAGTTGCACCAGGGGAGGTTTAGATTGGATATTAGGAAAAATTTTTTTACTGAAAGAGTGGTCAAGTACTGGAACAGGCTGCTCAGGGAAGGGGTGGGGTCATCATCCCTGGAGCTGTTCAAAAAAGGTATAGACATGGCACTTCAGGACATAGTTTAGCGATCATTGTAGCATTGGGTTGATGGTTGGACTTGATGATCTTGGAGGCCTTTTCCAACCTTAATGATTCTATGCTTCTGTCATTATCCAAGAAAGGGCTAACATAGTCAATGAAGCTAAAATAGGAACTACACTGTAGTTTTACTCACAGCCATAATCTAGTAAGCAAGAACATTACCCATTGTGCAGACACTATTATACATGCCATAGCTGAGGTCTACCAAACAGTGTGAGGAGACTTGTTCACACAGAGTCACCCCAATCTCAGAGTTCACCACCTGGCTACTCTTCTCCTTCTCAAGGCTGGCCCTGGCTGCTAGCAGAAAAGCAAAAAAAGTCCCATTTGGCCTCAATCTGTGTGTTCATCACAGGAAGTCTGAGTATGCATTATGCTGTTTATAATTCATTAGAGTAGGAGTGACTAGGCAAGGCTGATGCTAGCAGATACACTGCATATGGCCAAGACAGCCAGCACCTAAATTAATTCAAACTTTAAAAGCTTTCCACAAGCCCCAGTGAAAAAAAAATCACAACACGCTGAAGATCTCTGTCAAGGTTTTACCTATAAAAGGAGTAGCTCACAGAGTGGAAATTCAGACACAAACTGTAAGCTAGTGAGGTTTACAAAACACCAGCTAGTGACAAGTACAGGCCATGCTGATCCCCCAGTATTATCATCTCTTTTCTCAACCTCCACAGATTTTGATTTCTTTTCTGAAAAGACACTATGAATAAATTACATAGAATAATAAGGCTTTTCACATCAGGAACTCTGGTTGATGTTAAAGGAGATACAACACAGTCAGTTGGAACCGGTTGCACTGAAAGGACAACCCAGAAGCAGGCAGGGACACATGGTGACACAGCAACACTGGAGATTGTTCTGTATGTAAACCCGTAACTAGTGCAAGCTGACCTAGCCTGAACTCTCGTGGAAGGAATACTGAAAGACATGAATTCACACTTCTGAATTGTTTCTTTATCTAGCTAGTGAACCACATGTCTTCGTACCCTTGCCTATGCTTGTCTTCCCAACACTTCTATTTGGGTGGATGATGGCATTTTTCTTGTTGGGAGTCATGCTTCAGTTAGCTTAAGTGCCCTACCTCTTAATTTCAATATCTAAACCTACACATAATAAATATAAGCAGCCCAAGGTAATGACGATAATCTGATGATGAAAATATTAAATGCTAGCATAAGACCAACTTTATGCATATCACTATCCTAACAAATAATGGCCTCTGTTAACCCTGCTTACACTTTTACCTGTAAAAAAATGGAATACTGCATCCTTTTGTTAGAGAAGGAGAGGGATACTCAAATACCTGTACAAGTCATAGAGCATTTCCACTTCTCTGGTTCTCCAGTCTAAGTCTAGAGTAATTCCCAGAGTTAAGTTGAGTAAGCTGGCTCTGTGGCAGACTGTGGTAGAGGAATGAAAGCAACCACAGAACTGCATGAGGGAAACGACAACTCTTCCCACTAGGGAATTACCATTGGGTTTCTTCAGCTACCCTACTAGTGCAGAGGATAAGATTTTTCACAGCCAAACCCTGTAACTTTAAAACAAGCAATAAAATCCCAGTATATCTTAATTATATATAGTAGAGTTTAGGTTTCCTATGTTATATCTATTTTATTTGGAATTACAGTCTTTTAAAACCCCAAAGATCAGATATGCAGACAAATGTCAACAAATATAAATTATTTTTAAAATAACTTTCTGGAAGCAGCAAACTTTATATAATATGCTATTTTAACAACAAAACGAAGGCAATTATTAGCCTTTTGAAGAGAAGGGATGTAAAGGTTATTGTTGCTTTATTGAAAAGCTTAACAAGGTTTTGTAGCAAGTAGCAAGCTTTTATTGTATTTTCTTATGACAAATGCTTGAAATAGCTTCCAGAAAACATTCAGCAGATATTTATTTCCCAACAATAGATGACTCCAACAAAGCACACAAACAACCCTCATTCTTTCCCTGTTTGAGCTTCAGCAGTATGACCAAATGACAATAATGAATTGACTTTTCTATAAAAGTAAAGCAGTATATACTTTCCAGGTGTTAGAAACAAATGGATGAAAAGGAAAGCTTATTAGAAAAATAACTGAAAGAGGAAAGAACCTGAATAAATTTAGTAGATATACTCATATAAAGTATTATACACATTGCTACTTAAAATTGCATGATACAAAATGTTCATTTTTAACAAACCATACAACATTATTTGTATTTATAGTTCCTATGGGTGAACTTGATAAATACCCATGAATAATTAGCAATGCCTTGCCTTGTCATATTAAAACCAAGTAATTCTAATTAGTGGTCTATGAAGCATATAAAATCCATGGATTTTATGGGAAAATGACAAAACAAACAACAAAGGGAAAAGAAGAGGGAACAACAGAGAGGATCATTTGTCTAGCTTCTCTCTAGAGAGGTACAGACTGCATTATGTCTGTGAGGGAGAGAACAGCAAAGGCTGCATTTGCAAGCATGCTTGTGTGGCAGAGAGAAATGGTGAATATTTTTATTCCAACTTTTATCTCTTTTCAATCATCTGAAGTAAAATGTCTGTCAGTCTGCTTTTCCCACCGTTGATAAAATGCAAAAGCGATTGCAGTAATTGCACATGTCTAATCTTTGATGAGAAATCTTGGACAAAAATTATGCCTTCTGTAGTAGGAGTTGATTTCAGGCAGTATTTTTTCATCTATCCAATGGATTAAAATACAACACAGGAAACTGTTAATGCTCTAACAGCTGTATCAGAAGAGCAACCACTGTCTTCATTCATTATTCAGCCTATACACATCTGTAGTTACACCAAAGCAAAACATGTGTATGATGTCTCTAGTCATACACGCAACGAACAGCAGTATGCCCATAAATGTAGTTTCATAGAATTTCTCCACTGTGTTTAATATACTTTAATGGGAATAGCTTAAAAACTTTTTAATACTGAGTTGCCTATTAAGCCATTCAGTAATTTAAATAACCATCGTCAGCAGTCCTAAATTTCATTAATCCTCTCAAGACAGAACTACTGACCAAAACATTGAGTATAGCTATTTTTAATTCAACTACATATGAAAGAAAAGCACTATCCATTACAATGATGAATCAAAAAGCAAATACAGTCTCCATAACTGTAAATGCTGACTGTTGCCCAAGGTAACTAAAATACAATTGTGTAGGCTGTAAGTCCTCATCATAAAATGATGTTGTAATTACTCATATCATGAAATAACATTTTTTTCATGACTGCACATAATTTAAATCAGAAAAACATGGAAAAATGTTTTCTTTAGGTTAAATTCTGCCTGACACTACTTCAGTCAAGTCCGTTCCATGAATGTGAAGAGCAGTACCTGAACCTGTACAGTGTCTGACACTCAAAGGTCCTCAGAAAGAGCCTTGTAGCTGCAGGTTTTACATTTTCCAGAAAATAATGCTCATTGTTCATGTTCATTCTAATGCATCCTTTCCCTACCACAATTTCCTTCACTGCAAGTTTTATTTTGAATTACTATATCCTCTACTATGCTACCATACTCATTAGTGAGTTAAAGCATCAATTTTCTGCAAGTCATTTTTCTTCCTTTTCTTGACATTCCTTATATAAACATCTGATAACTATGTGATCAACACAGTATTTACAATAACTGAACATCTAAGCTGCAAGAAAAGTTTTTCACTGCAAAATTTAATAATAGGCAATTTGAAAGTATTTATTGCTATTATTATAGCACAATAGATGGTCATCTGGAGAAAGAGAAGGGTTTTTTGCATGGAAGAGTCCAGGAACAGCAGCAATAGTGCAGTGGTCAAAAGGGGAAGTACTGAGTGAGGGAGATTACTTCACTGACAAAGCATAAGCTAACATACGCCTATACTGACAATTCATTACAATTCCAAAATAGTTATTAAAAAAAAAAAAAAAAATCACTGTTAGATTTCAGATAATTCACTAATAAGAAATAGGATTACTTTAACAGATTATTTATTCAGAATAAATGAATTACTGAATCTACTCCTGATGGAGACCTGTCAGAGATTCAATTTCATTACTCAGAGTTAGGTAAATAAGGGACTCTTCATTTTGATGCTTGAACGAAAAAGATCAGACCAATCAGAAATATTTTGTTATGCCTAAAATGAAATATTGCTTTAACTGAAGAATTATTTACTGCATTAGACTTACTTTTAGGTTTAAAAAGAAAAGTATCTCCACTTTGAAAAGTCAATCTCATTTGAAAAACTTGAAACCAATCATTTTTTTTTTTTATTACTAAATTAATGGTTTTAGTAGCTGAAGGTTCTTAGATTAATTGCACATGAATTTGCAAACAGAAAATAAACTCTAAAGAAAGATGCAGCTTCAGAGGACTGCATTCTTTCCATCCCTGCTAGTGCTCCCCAAAGTACAAACTCAGAGAAGCATTGGCTGCAAGGGACCCCTGGAGGTCATCTTGCTCTGCCTCCTGCTTGGGACCTCCACCAATTCCAGGTGAGCTCAGTCACACCTCTGCCTGGCCAGGTCTTGAAAACCTTTGAGGATGGAGGTTTTACAACCTGAGCAACCTGTTCCAGAGCTGCACTACTCTCCTTCAGAAAAGCTCTTCCTAATGTCCATTTTGTACCTGCCAAGCTGTAATTTATGGCCTGCACACCTTGCCATATAAAGGCATTATCAGGAAAAGAAAATCTCAAACAGCTAGTAAGCTGTCACAAACTCTTAAGGAATTGTAGTTAGATGCCACCATTTTGTAGACACAAGCTTTGGCATTAGAGATATGGAATTTACAATTCCCTGAGTTCATGTAAAAGTATCATGAATTTCTGTGGAAAATACAGAGCTCAGTCTTTTGGAAAATGAGTATTAATAATTTTAATTATGCATATTTTTCTGAGATATTAGAGCAGGAGCAGTCATATAGACCTTCTTACTTTCTGTAGTGACCACAGACATAGTCACCACAGATATTACTACTGGAAATGCAAAAAAGAAAAAATAAAAATAGGTTGTAAACAATAATGCCTGTTGGAGGCTGCCATTTCTGCTCATTTTCATGGGAAAAAAAAAAAAGCTTACAAACCCCCAGAAGACTAAAGGGTTTCATACAGAAATTACTTTAAAACACTTTTATAATAATGAATTATATTTTATATAAGTTTTGAAGACAGAACATCCAAAAACATACAATTGCAGCTATTTGAGATAGTTCAAGAACCCCAGAGAATGTTTTCTCTATAAAATTGTCTAGTGCTTTACAATTAATTCAGTAAGAGCCTATCTAATTTTAGTGGATTCCCTTAGTTTTCATCTTTTAACTTCCAAAAGATACATAAAAGAGTGGATCTCATTTTTACACACTATAATGGCTGTGAATGCAGAAATAAAAAAAAAACAAAACAAGCAATTCCTCAGCTCATGGCTTCTGTACTCTGCTTTCCCTTGATTAAGGTGTAATCAAGTCTGTGAATACAAAGCAGGACAAGAAAAACTGATTATGTCCAAATTCAGTGAATCTCACGCTGATAGACTATTTATTTCAGTGATGAAAGACTAAGACTTTGAAGGGCTATTTTATTTAAACAGGAAACAGTATCTGATTTCGAGTAAAATTATGACTATGGTGTTTTTTCTGTGCTCAAGGACAAGATAGCCAATATAGCAACAATGCATTTGTTTTATTTCTTCTTCTATATTTAAGTGTAGTATGCAAACCAAACTTGAAGACTTTTAATGTACCACTGTACATACCCATCTAATAAATACCGTTCTCCCTTATCAGGCACAAACTGATGAAAATAAAAATTTGTTTTTTTAAAAACTCCTCAATGCTCCTATGTACAGAAACATGTTGCTTGGTGTAATACCCCTTTTGGGGACTTCTGTACTAGCACAATCTAATTGCAATTAAAATTCTTTTTTTAAAGAAATCCTGTTCAATCAAGAAACAAAGACAAATAAACCCCACACGCTAAGCTATAACACAAAAACTTTTAATTTATGTTCTATATCTAAGTTCCATGTTTTTTTGAGTGGGTTCCAAATTTGCTTAAATGAATTCTCCAGTCCCCAATGTTTTAAAAGAATCACTTTTTAAAAACTTTCACTGTGGTAATGTTTGTTTCCATAGAAACAGGACTGAAAGCAGGAGCTGCTGTTACAAGAATTAGAATTCTCTCTCACAAATGAAAGACTTAAAAATAATATATTAATAAAACTATTGAAAGAATATGTATTTTCTCATTTTGCAAAACCAGAGCATGATCTTACATAAACTGCAGTTAATATGACTATAATTTGTGATACAATAGAATAAGCCTAAATCACTAAGAATATATTATTGAGTTAAAAAAAAACTGATCAAAAGATTATTCAGTTAAATAGATAATTGCAAAATCATTTTTAAAATTAAATTTAGCACGTGACTCTCAGATGAGGCCATTTTTAGAGATATTACAATGAAGAACTATGAGCCAAAAATGTAAAACAATAGATACTAAGGATTATTACCATTTACATAATTTATTTCTATTACAGTTGCTTAATTTTTTGAGAGAGAATTACTTCATTAAAACCTGATTGGAAGTCTTTTACAGTTAGTCAGATACATTTCTAAACTCCAGCCAGTAATTGAATCTATGGGCATCTCACTGCTATAAACCTAAACTTCTATAGAATTAAGAACATACTTATTTTACAGTAATTAAAGAGTTTAGCATTTTTCCTCACAATGGCTGTTCTAAGTGCACTTCTCGGCATACCTTGTAAACATCTGAACACCTTCTGTAAGAAAATCAGTGACTTAAGAAATTGTACTTTACCTCCCTCAAAGCCATAACTTCAGTCAAAACCTTAATGAGAGAATCTCTTCAGAATTGTTTGCAGTTCGTAAAGCAAACAGAAAAATCCTACCTGTGCAAGGAGTCCTACTGAGTTAAGACACTGAGTTTTTCAGATTCATTGCTGCACAATTATAATTTTTAAGTCTGAAATGATAGAAAAAGACAACTTTTCCTTCTTTGCATCAGCCCTGACCACTTCATTCTCTGGATCAGCCTCTGCTACACTACACTACTAAACAGAAGAGCAATGAAGCTGGTGAAAGGTCTTGAGTACAAGTCTTATAAGGAGCAGCTGAGGGAACCGGGCTTGTTTAGCCTGAAGATAAAGAGGTTGAGGGCTCTCTACAACTGCCTGAAAGGAGCTTGTAGTAAGCTGGGTGTTACTCTCTTTTCCCAAGTAATATGATAGGATGAGAGGAAATGGCCTCAGGTTCTCCAGGGGAGGTTTAGGTTGGATATTAGGAAATATTTATTCACTTAAAGGATTGTTAAGCTTTGGAACAGGCTGCCCAAGAAAGTGGTGGAGTCACCATCCCTGGAGGTATTTAAAAGTCATGGTGCTTAGGTATACAGTTTAGTGGTGGGCTTGGTAGTGTTAGGTTAATTGTTGAACTCAACTTTAAGGGTCTTCTCCAATGTAAATGATTCTATTATTAAGGCAGACACAGCCTTTCTTAGCTGAGGTTTGCATAAAACTTGGAGATTGCCCATCCTGCACAGCTCAGAGAAGCTCAATGAATCAGTATTGGTCACACTGACAGCAGCACCCAGGGTTTGTCAGGATAGTTGCCATCAAGTTTGAAAAGAATCATGGCAAAGGGAACATCCGAACAGCTTCAGACTTTGAGGATTCATCCAGATTTTCCACTTTTGAGGAATAAAGCAAAGCTATTTTTACAGCTCTCCTACACAAGGTATTACTGTGTACATACATTTTTCTAGAGCTGTCACATACTATGTGATGCACACAAAATATTTTCTTCTTCAAAAGTTAATTCTCTACCTTTTCATCACCTAATTATTTACACTGCTGTTCTCAATACTCTGCCACTCTGCTACACATGGCCGGTCAAACTTCTCAAGTTCCCCTGAAGTCCCCAGCCTAGTTAGGTTGACTAAGCTTAATAATACTGTTAAATATTTTACTATGCAAATATCTTTGTCATTTTTCTGAAAGATGGAATAGGTATTTGCATAATCTCAAGCTGAAATTCGTCGAACAACTGATACCAGTCTTACTATAGACTTTGAGACTCACCACTGAAATTGGTGACCCTGTGTGAGATTAAGACATTTAGCATTTTCTTAGTCATGTGTTCAGTCTGGAGAACTCGTATCTGGCCTACGGTTGTGGGGACAGTTTTGCATCCTTCTGTGAGGGTAAAACTTCTTTATAAAGCTCAAAATACACCAATTTACTTTCCTATGCTTACCATTTTAATCATACATAGAAAATAATTCTGATATTTTTAATGAACAGGTATTTTATATAAGTTTTTTTAGGCATGATTTTAACCAAACTACTACTTACATCTCTTAACTCCATATATTTTGATCAACTCTACAAGAAAATAACTACTAGTACTTTTTCCAAATAGAATCTGTTTTTTACTATAGGTTAGCCTCATTATTTCTAAATTTCTTTAAAATTCTGAAAAAAGACATTTTAAATCTTTTCATTTGCAACTTTCACATTTACCATTTCCACTTTACCTTTTTCTCTATTTTAGAAAACCACTCCCATGAAAAGGTTTCTTTCTCCACAATGCACTATGATCCAAGAAAATAGTTAACTTCTCAGTGTTGCATCTACCTTGTTTGCTCCCTCTGGTTGACCAAAGAAGTCATTCATTCCTTGGAAATATCTTAACAGTGGACAAATACTTCTTTAAGATTGTTTTATCACTTGAACTATCTATGCTAGGAATTTAACTCTTGTAATCTCCATTCTACCTATTTTCTGTTGTAATTTATGCCTTAAAAATCACTACAGCTGAATTTAAAACTTTGAAGTATTTATGTTTCCCTCAGGTAATTAAACTTTACTTGTGAGGTTACAACACTAATATGCCATTTATTAACAAACTAAGGATTTCATTTCCATCAATTCTGATGTTAGGTTGGCTTATTTTTAGCCACAAATACTTCATTGCATGAAATCCTCTGCCTAAAGGTTAAACTGTGTTAGATTTTGGCACTTTTCTTATAGATGGTATGAAATTCTTTGGATATTATATGGCTATTTCAAGTGTCTGATCCAATTTGTTCTGTCTGTAAAGCTGACTGCCAGATACCACATAACTGCATTGATTTTTGTTGAGATTCTACTGTTTCAGAAACATCTATTATATAAAAGCTCTTTCTGTGGTATTTCTCGTCATTGATTTCTTCTTCTAAAAGAGCACTAATCATAACTGGTAAGCATTTTTCATTGCACGAATTACAAGTAAATGATAATATGTTTTCTTAAAAAGTACTGCCCACTGTCACCTTTATTTGGCAATTACTTACAGTTTGAGGACATTTCAGGTTAAACAAGGAAAATGTTTGGAATAAAGTCTTGATAAAAAGTACCATAGATATAAAAAAGTTGAAGCTTTGTCACCTGGTGCAAGGCCCACTAGCTTAATCCAATGCTTTAACAGAGGATATAAACTCTAAAACCCTGACTCTAATATGTCTTTTTCCAGGAGAAAAGTGCAGTTTAAAGAAAATCTTGCAATGAACACATGTATTTTCAAAATTGTGAGGTTTGCTCTTCTTCATGTAATATCCAAATAAAATATTCCAGCAGTTTACATATATATACACACCAGCTTCACTGGTATATTTATGCTTCTGCTTCATGTAATAGACAAGTGACAGGAGAAAATATAACGGCTCTTCTCTCCCTAGGGCAATCATGTTGCAATTCTGCCCCAAAATCTGGAGCTGCATTTTGCTTCAATACAACATTTTATTTAGTCATAACTGTATTTTGTATATCTGTATTTTGCTTTTAGGCCACCAGCACTCCAATGACCAAAGCTGACTCATATAGCTATCATTACGGACTTCTGGTGACATCTATATTCACTTTGGCCTCCCCATTCAGTTTGTCCCCAGTGTTGGCATCTCATTCTGTTGCTAATTACAGATGATCTCATATCTACAGTCAGTCTGAATGCTATGTTCCTTTATTTCCACTTCTGTTGGTGTCTTCACTGTAAAACAGAAAAGAAGCTGCAACCTGTTTCATTTCAAAAGGCAAGTTTTTATCTTGTGGAAAGGAGTCTTAACTCCCATAATGGAATTTATTAGTTATCCTTGTACTCAGTGTGTCATAGCTTATGGACAGAGTGTTAAAAATGCCCCATCAGCAGAAGCTTGATATTTTATAATGTTGTATAAGCAGCATCTTAGCCTCAACCACACATTACTTTGCGACATCTCACCAGCAGCTTCTCTGGACCCTGGGCTACAATAGGAAATGTCATAACACACCGTTGGCACAGATGCTACTCAATGTCTATAACATCTTCAAATGCCCAGAGATGCGTGACTTCCCGGTGACTTCGCAACACCACGGCCGAGTCTACCCTGCATACTGTGGAGGTTAAACAGCCAGAAGTTCCCAGTAGTCTAAAACGCCTCTGTGAACTCAGATCAGATTAATCTTGTCTCTTCTACTGCAGTAGGGTTACTGTAGGATCACTGGTAACATCAGTTGGAAGAATACATGGCCTATCTTTCAGTTTCTATGTGAGACATCATTTGTCCCGTACCATTCCTGCTCTGGATTCACAGACATCCTCACTTCCTACTTTTGTACACAAACAATAATAATAATGTTCAACGCTTTGCAAGGACCAGAAAAATTACTGCCAATAACTAGAAGACAAGCTTAGGAAGTTCCAGCTCTAATTTTAGCTTTCGGTTAGAAGAACTTTGCCACAACATATTCATAGTTCCATATAATCTTTGCGTCCCAGTACACGTAAACGCAGAAAACAGCTGGCTGAAAGAATTTTTTTTCCCCTTCTGCCCCCGCCCCACACCAGATGTTACAGATTCCATTATTTATATGTTTCTTTTGCTCCTGTTTGCTTCACAGTTAAGCCACTGACATGCAGTTATAAACCTACTTATCCCATCTCACCAATTCAGTCATGTTACTTTTACTGTTACTTCATCCGCTAATCATGGAGATGCTGACAAATTCTTCCAACCAATTCATCCATCTATTTAGCCTAATCATTAACCATTCTTCTGTTTGCTTCACAGTTCTGCATATTCATTTAGGTACACAAATTTTATCCTGTCTTTGTTAGTTAAAACATTTTCTGCCCTTTCAACACCTTCCCTTAAGTTCAAATCCCAGATCCTTCATTACATGACAATCATTCATCCCAAACAGGGCCTCTGTACAAGAAAGTGAGCTGTAAACAGCAATACCATGCATCCTTCAGATTATTTATAACTAAAAATGTTAAAGCGTGCTATCATGTCGGTGTGCTTCACTGATGTTGTTAATCACGTAGAGCAGTAGCAGGATTAGTTTAAATGAAAGTAAGCCAGACAGCAATTTGAATTTTCATTTTAGCAGACTGCTGAGTGTCATACATATTGGATGAAAACAACATCAGCATTGTTTTTCTGAAGGATTCACTGAGAATATTAGTAATTCTTTCTACCATACCTTAAATAACTGTAGTAGGAGCACAATTATATTTCATGAATAGAGTTTAATGTTGATTTTTTTTCTCCCCTTAGATATACCCAGTAGAAAAGGAACACATTAGATAATTGCAGAAAAGAAAGGACGGTCATATACAGATCATATTTTTTTTACTTTTGCAAGACCCACACTCATAGACAAATACTGTACGCTTTCCTACAAATACACAAGAGCAGCGTTGGTGAATTTATGCAAGCAACACATTTCAAGACTGCCAACAATGAAGCATCGTTCAAACTGCACTATATTTTATGAATAAGCCTGTAATGTTATATTATGATGAATCTATTTGACATTCAGCAGTGTGACGCAGTGCATAGTAATTATAATAATGCAGTGCATGGCTGTAGCTTATTATATGCATATGGAAGACACCAATGTCTTTAAGATGGACATTTAACTCAAGGTAGGAGGAGAGAGACAGAAATAGACTCAAGAAATATACGGAAGTCGTCATCTCAAAGTCTGATGGTATTCTGAGAATCTATGTATTCAGTATACACACTCACACACGCACACTGTTAAAGCAGCAGAGAGATCATCTTGAATTATAATGTCAGGCTTTCTCTTTTAAAAAAAAATATATAGCATATTATGTTTGTGATTTCTTGGGGTTTCAGGTAGATGACGGAGAATTTTATTTTAATTTAAAATAAATATTCTCTATTGCCAATATTTCCAATGGATTTAAGGAAGAAAAAAGCTCTACACAAGTTCCCTTTCCTCCCCGACTCAGGGGGTGGACATGTTCTTCAAATTAATTAGAAGGAAAGTCTTACAAGAAATACAGCTGGTCTCAGTAACATCTGCCTTACACCACATTGTTCGATTTTCCTTTCTTAATTTTTTGAGATCCAGATCTGTTGTTTTCTTTACAATAGAGAGATTAATCTGAAGAATAGGAAAGAGAGATTCTTTCATTCTAACAATGCTACTCATTAACATGTTGAACACGTGATCTGAGGATATTATTATTCCCCTCCAGACTTTGAGTCATTATGGTATTTTTTTCCCTTCGTGACACTCTATAGTGCACAGTGCAGCCCCACTTTATGTATGTGTTGAACAAAACACAACAACAACAAAAAAAAGGGGTTCAATAGAAGCCATTAGCTACAAGCACGTTAAAGGCAATATACAACACCAGTGGTTGAATATTGACCTTGGGGCATTAACTCTATATTGGCATGCCATGCTACAGCACAGGAACACATAATCATCTTTACAACACAGAGCGGAATTTAAGAGACTCACATAATTGCCTGCGAGAAGGTACAGGAGCACTTCCAAATGCTGTGCCCTGTAAAAAAAACACATTTTTTTTTTTTTTTTTGGAGCAAAGGATGTCAGATTAACAGTAGCAGCAAATGAAAAAAATGACAAGACATGAAGAAAATGAAGGCAGTGAAACGAAATAGAGACTGTTTAGATAGAGGAGCTTGTTATTACTGAAGAACTACAGTTCGTATTTTCAGATAAACAAAAATTGTAGTGGAGAACATTCTATGAGTAATCCACCCATAAGCAGACACAATGAACCAAAAAGAGAGAAAAAAAGAGAGAAAGAAAGAAGACAGGAAAAAAGTATCAGCCTAAGACAGGCATGCTCACACTTGTCAGAAATTAAATTTGATGGAAAGGACAACGTACAGAGTATATATTAAAATGAATTCCTTCACAAAAGTAAGAAGACTCAATTACACCAGTGTCTTAGCTGATACTGCCACTGTTTGAAGGTAAAGTACATTTCAAACAGGTAGGAAGGACAGCAAGCGCAGTACAGCTTGGTTCCTGTCACTTCCTCCTCATCTTCTTTCCAAAATTCTTTAATAAGTCTTCACTGGGTCAGTTTGACGACAGCTGATAGGAATAGCAGCTTTGTTAAATCCCCGATCAATATATGCAGTATGTTCTTTCAGTAGAGTGCTTCATCTTTTGTGTATTATGCCAGCAATTACTACATATCTCTGAAATACCAACTGTGCATGTAAAGAAAATATGAATCAAATGCCAAGCAAGTCATACCATGTGGGATCTGTAGGCAAGCCTCTTCCAGATGTGATCCCCAATTCCTACTGTCCCTGCCCTCCCGCCCTGCCTTCCTCAAAAGAAATCCCAAACCCAGAAAAAGAAACTGATGACAGAAAGATATTAAGAGGATGACTAGGTAAAAAGAAACTCTACTGTATTAAAATTTGAAGAGCAGTATTAAAACAAACTATGTTGTCTCATTGTGAATCTAGACAGTGAATCAGAGCTTTGCTTTGAGTTTGTGTCCAAGACTGCATCCTCCTTCCCAATGTAAGAGGGCACACTGATCATTTGGACTGGGTAGTCCAGTATGACTAATTACAGTAATATTTAGATTGCACTAATTGGCTTTAAAAAAAAAAAAAAAAAGAAAACACCCCTACGAAACCCCCAAAACCAAAAAAAATAATCAAACACCTGAAAGAAACTTAAAAGACTTGATTGGAGGTTGGCTTTCTTTCAAGTAATTTTTGTTTCCACCATCTTTTTGAAATCAAGTCTGGGAACCAATTTACCAGGTATTTACACAGTGCTATGGATTTGTTCTTTGAGACCATTTTCTCATTCAGGTCTTGTAAAATTCTGTTTTCCTTTACCTAGGAAAAGTGAAGCATATATATGCATATCTATAAAGCCCACAGCTAAACCATATTTACACCACTGCTCCCATACCACTTTATTTAAGAAAACCAGAATTATTAGGAATATTCATCACTTCAGATGCCATGCCTGTGCCACTGAGATCATGGCTTGCTCCGCTGTGGCTCCATGCAGCCATGGTTAGCTCTACAGAAGATATTTGTCTCACTATGCCCCAAGCTTGTCACTCTGAGACTAACTCCTTCCTGCAACTGTAGTAAGAAGTCATAGTCACAGCAACAAGGAGCCAAGAAGGCAAGCTGGGGTTTACTTGTGTTGTCACAGCAAAAGAAACCCTAGCTGCCTCCCTTGTTTCCAAGGTTGCATACGCTGCCAGGAAAAGGCAGTAAGCTCTCCTATTTACCAGGAAGAGTGCAAGTAGGCAGCATGCTCAAAGCCCTTTCCTCCAGGGCAGGCAGTATCCTGCAAGTGCTCTATCCCCCAACCTCACAGTGATTTGTGGAATTATTTCAGCACTGCTATAGTTCACCTTTATCTTCAGCTAACTTCTCAAAGTAGCTAAAGGGCAAGTTGGTTTTGCCAGCAAACATAAGTGTACATTTGTCACTTAAACCAGTTCTCCAGCAACTACCAAGGCTTTACCAATTATCTCCAGTGCTCTCTTAAGTGTGTATTAATCTAAAACAAAGCTAGAAGTATTAAAGAATACACATTGCATAAGGGCAGTACCACAGCCTCTTCATTCTGCCAACTATATGCTATTTTGCTTTGCTTAAATGCAGCTTTCTAGAAAAGCTGATGTAAGCAATGGTACATTATATTAAGGTACCTCCTAAAGGTAAGTTTTCAGTTCATCATTTAAAGAGGTTGAAATTATTTGTGAAACCATATATAAGAACAAAAAGCACAAAGCAAATTGCTCTGACAAAGGCTAGCTGACTGCCTATTTAGCCAAAAGTTCTTTTTTCTACACTTTGAATGTCTTGCATCTATATTTCCCACCGCCATGAATTTAAAAGAAAACATTTAAACAGCCTCAACTTACAGAAATTCACCAACCAAAGAATTAGGAATTAAATTATTCATTGTTAGTTACTATTATCACTCATGACACCAATTAAGCAATGTGTTTCTAATGACATAATGCTCCTTTGTAAAACAAGATGCCAACGAATTTGACTGCATTACTTTTTCATGTTTCTGATTTCCAGAGTAAACAATTTTCTGGGGGGAAAAGGATATATGGCTTTATTTTCTAACCAGGCCTTCCTTTCCTTTTTTGCCCCTCATACTCCAGAAATAAATTTTGTCCTTCAGTATCATCTAGCATGATGATAAGGAGCATTTTTCAAAACTAAGCCAAGTTTCAGACATTTTCCATGGGAAAATCCAGCCCCTGCTGGAATTCATAGTAGTTCCACATACGTTATTTTCCTGTCCTCTCTTTGTGGTATAACACTAAATCCTAAAGATGTCTAGGCTTCCATGATAGCTTCTGTGGTAAATACCACATTAAGTTTTCCAAGTGCCCTGTGAGTCCTAGAAATGTAGAGCCTTACACAGGGATAAGAATGCTACTAATAATGCAGAGGCATTGTAGATGACTAGTTACCTTGTAGTTACTAAGTTAAAGATTAGCAAAAGTTAAAGATAAGTAAAAGATAGCACACTCATCTGAAACTTCTAAGTGGCTAAACCTTCCCTAACTTGCTGCATAATTTTAACTAAGAGACCATTTACAGAGGAGCACCTCTCAAAATATTGCTCTTAGTATAGAGCAAAGTATGAATTTGGATTAATCTTTAAATACTGTTGCACTCATTAAGTTCACCACGGGACACTGATGTATGTTTAGCATTTCCATATGTTTCAAAAGTATGTAACTCATTTTCATACATAAAACATGCTAATTATGGCATCTTCTAAACCTTTATTACGTAAATGCACAGAACAGAGGTGCAGATTC
Organism: Eurystomus gularis; assembly: GCA_013400335.1. Lineage (NCBI taxonomy): Eukaryota > Metazoa > Chordata > Aves > Coraciiformes > Coraciidae > Eurystomus > Eurystomus gularis. Next base: position 30,004 of record VZZY01007145.1, on the reverse strand, counting down.
AACATCACTGTGCAAACACTTTTGTTGCTGTTGTTGATCACTTTGTCCATATTGGCTGAATATCACTTAATTTTTGAAATGCTAAAATCCCAGCAAGTCCATGCTGTCATCGATGAGAAGCAGGAAAAAAGTTTCATTATGATTGTATTTTCTACCTTTCCTAACCACTTCAATTATTTCTAAAGACCTTTTTAACTTAACATACATAGTAAGTATCTCTCTGCTAATTCATTTAACATGGAACAATTTTTAAAAAATTTATTCTTCATATTACTATGTACATTATCCTTCCAATAAATAGCAAAATAGTCTAATGAGCTCAGTAAGCTACACTTCATCATCAGCCAATTAATATGCCAATGTAAGGAAACTGAAAAAAAAAAAAAAAATGCAGTTTGTGATCAGAGACCTTCTGGAGGGAAAGTTTAAAAATGGACAGCCCCTAAATTTCACCTTTGAATATACAGGTGAGGAAAAAGCAGTCATCAGTACCTGAAAAGTCAGAGCTCAGTAGCCAAGAAAGAATCTGTCAAGATCTGGAACCCTTTAGAAATGAAGCTGTCAGGATGCCTCATGTATAACACCTGGCCTCCTCAGTGGACCAATAAAGGAAATACAGTTTTTAGGACTGCTTTGCACATGAACACTGCATGATGAAAAAATACACCTGCTTATGTCTTCATTCCTGACTACTTCTTTCATCCTGCAGCACAACAAAACAAGTATTGAGATTTTAGCCTGAAACACTTGCTGGCCTGGAATGGTCAGAGCTCATCCTCTAGGACTGAACTGCTAAACAAGTCAGCATCTTCTATCTGTAGATGCAAGGAATATTCAGACATCCTTTGGAATAAAAAAGCCAAACAACAAAAACCTTAAGTGCTCTGTGCTACCATATTCATTTATTTATTATTTACCACAGCATCAGATGCTGAACTAAGCACTAACCAGGTAGTTAACTCATGCTTAGGATAGATTCCTCAGGACGTATGTTCCCTTTGAAAGCAGGGCAAAGACTTACTTTTCTATATGTTCCAGTACCATGCAATTCAGTGCTACAGTCTCTGTTTCTCACAATGAAAAAATAGGAGAGGCTTTTATTTTATCTTTTCTGTATCCATATAATATACTCTCATCATGCCCTCATTGCTAATGCAGGAATGTTTGATGACCCAAGACATCTCTAAAGTGAATGTGGATTTTATGCACCAGACAAGCAGATAGGCTGCTGTTGTGTTTACATTCCTTCAGTGAGTCATTTATAACTTCTTTTCACTTAGCTTTCAGAAATGCAATCAGAACATTACAAAACTCAGTTCTTTTTGAAAACACTATCAATTTTTAATCTTATCAAGGTGAGAGTATGACATAGTTTCTCTCAGAAGTCACAGTTAAGTATTCACTGGAAACTCCAATGAACACTCCAAGGGAATCCAGCATTTAGCTCCCATAGTTATTTTATTTCTCACATCCTCACACTGAACAAAACCAGTTACCGTCAATTTTTTAAAGTAATGACCACAAATGCCAGACAGCCTAAACATTTGTGACTGTAGCTATTCTGGGACAACAGCAGCAAGGAAGTCCAAATGAAAAGGGTTCATAATGCAATCCATGCAATAAAGCTAAACATTCAAGTATGTATTAGTTTGCTGATTGAACAAAGCCTTTCAGTAAAAATACTTCAGCAATTGCATACATTTCCTACATGTCTTTGAACTCTACAGTTATAAGTTCACCTGTTATTAACTGCATATAGCGACTGAAGTCCCCTGGGTTCACCTTGAGCAACTTGGAAGTCTGAGTACTGCAATGTACGAAATGATCAAATCAGTTCAGCTGAACTTGATACCCTCTCCGTAGCATAACTACACAAACATTGCAGTTCTTTTTGTGCCATTTCTATGAGGAATCTCTACACAGATGTATATTGACAACAGAGCAATCAATGCCAAAAGAAAATAAAAGAGAACTCACTGCCCAGCAAATGAATGCTTTTCCAATAAATCCACTCTTTTCTCTTAGAGCACCTATTACATGGTTAAAAAGGCACTAATTAAAAAAAATAACCTCAAATAAAAATCCAACTCTTCTAACCCCCTATCCCCAGATTATGACTTTTAAAGAGACTAGACATGGCACGCAACATTTTACCTAGACTAAGTGCATAACACTTTGACAGGAACTTTGAAAATTAATATTTCCCTGTTTCTCATTGTAGAAATTAGACTGATAACTCAGAATGTGTCAGAGCACTACTAAGAATAAAAACCACAGTCTTAAGTGACAGGTTATACTGAAGTCTTAGTTATTACTACATAACAAACGTTCAGCTGATCTCACAAGAGTTCTGAAAGATAATTCTTCCACAATACATGATGGCACAATACCCCTGATACACAAGATTTCCCAGAGACAGAAAAACTTGCTAGATCACTATCGCATTCTCCTGTAAGGGCAGAATGTGTTTCTTTCACAGAGCAAATATTAAAACGGTGAGCTGTGCTCTGATATGATAGCTTTAACTTGTATCACACAGTACTTCACTGGTTGAGTATATCAATGAAATAATGCACAGAGTAGCATGCTGCTACTTTGAGCTCGGTAGGAAGGTCAGTAAAGACTGCCTTGGATTTACTGCTTTTCCAATGAAATGCCACTCTTAAACTGTTCTAAATAAAATATTTAACTTAACATAATGACATTAGCATGTCTCTAGATATCAAGGTACCACCATATTCTAAAACACGCAGAATTTACCAAACTTCATGTCATTTCTCCAATGTTTCAGTTTTGGTGAAAGAAATTTATTTACTAACCTCTTGATTGCAGGATTTCACTGTGCATGCTCAACCATTATGAGCAGAAACATCTCAAAAGCCCTTGCACAACTGAAGACCTATACCCAGCCCTCCAGTATCTCTTCATTACCATAACATGATCCATGGCTCCCATGCCATAGGTACTGCCTTTTCCAACCACATTTAGAAAGGGCCTTCTAAAAGCTGATTTTACCACGTGAGTCCTTACTCAACTCCTCATCTTGGTACTAATGTCCCACCACTTGTTTTTTTCCATGAATGCCTGAGATGCCTGCTGTAGGTTTCTTCATTTCACACCATAGTAATTCATTAATTTGGTTTTAAGATTTTTATCTTTTTAACAGAAAAACCTGCTCTTTGTCACAGAACTGATTCAATGGGAATATGTTAGTTAAGATAGCTCTGCCCTGTTTTCTACCTGAAATTCATATACTGCCTTATAGTCTTCACTCCTTTTCTCATTTTAAAAATTTTCCATTTACACTTTTAAGTGCTGAGACTCTTTCTACTTATGTAGAAAGCATCCATCCTTCAGGCTTATTTTGACAAGTTGAAGAAATGATCATTCGAACACAGAGAGGTGGAGAGTTTGGTACTTTGGAAGAATAATCATGTGCATAAATATGAGTGAAAAATTGTCATCAAAATAGTAGTATTAAAGAGGAAGACCAAGGCTTTAAAGCAAAAATCAAGCAGAACAGGAATTCTTTTTCCTTTTACAAAGATAGGAATAGAAAATGCTAAAATAACCCAAGCAAGCAAAAAACTCCACTACTTCTCCCAAGCAATTGTTTACAACTTAATCTCTTTTATAGCATTATCCAACTTTAATAACAGCCAACATCCAGTTTTTACAATCCCTCTGATGAAAAACTGCTTATCATTTGAGTCTTTTTTCCTTTATTAGATTTCAGATTGCAATGTGTTTTACCTTAGACAAAGAAACAAGAAATAACATTTTGTTCCTATGGTGGCCTGAAGTACCACAAGACCTTCATACAACTCCAAAATATTTAAAGCTATGTGCAACTGAAGATGATAGCACAGCAATCACACATATTTCTTTTCTTTTTGTTTTTTGATAGCTATGCCAAGCATGAACAAATTTACTAAAACAAAATAGCCTCAAGAGCAAATGTGGCTCCACAGCCTACAGATACATTAATATAAATATATTCCTCCTCCAAATATAATCCAAACTGAAGTTATAGCTCAATAAGGAAGACATATTTCCATCTTAAAGTTATCTGTAAATATTTTACTAGCAGTCTCTTGGCACATTTTCAATTCTGAATCAACATTTACATGCACTCATCAGAAATCTGCTTCCACATATAAGTGGAAGATCCTAAAATACACTTTTCACATCACAGTTTGGATTGCAATCTCAAGGCCAAACTAGACATACTACATTAGATCTAGATACGATCAGACAAAGCAGTAACAGTTTTTCTGGGCACCTACAGTTAATATGTGATAGCAATAGGATAATTGTGTCTAACGGATAATCCAACCAGTGTTTCTGTATAGCTAGCTTGCACTTGTTAATTGAATGCTTCCTCACAACTGTCTTATTCGCAACAACAATCTGCTCAAACTGCTAAGGTAAACATTTCTTATAAATTGTGAATTCCTGCATGCCTTAGCATCTGCTGAAATAGTATTCTTCAATTTAAAAAAAATAAATTTGTAAACATAATAATAAAAAAATGTAACAGGAGAATATTAACTCATTTGTAGACATCTCATTCACACTAGAGGTGTTATGTTACATTAATTTCTTAATCACTTTATAACCTGTTTGATTCTTTATCTTCTCAGGGGACTTGACTGAAGAAAACTGGAATTTCACTATCCCTGCCTTCAAGCTGGTACATGTTATTTTAAATCCACTCTGGTCATTTCAGTCTTTCATGAACTTGGTCTTACAGATCTCTTACAGGCCACTATTGCCTATGACATCTTTCATTTAGAGTATAATAACTGTACTCACTTCAGTAGAAGTGCTTCTATTTTAGGGCTCTGCATTGGAAATTTAGAATGAAACTGCTGAGCAGCCTCTGTATTTAACCAACTCCTACCCCTTCTCTCATTCTTACCAGTTCCCTGCTCCTGCCAAAAGCTGCCCATCTGATCCAGGTTGACACCACGGATGTAGGTCCTCTTACTTGCACTGATTTTTCTACAAATGGCCACTTTTTGTCTGCTTATACCTGGTTCATAACAATGATATCCAGCTAAGCAAAGTGATGTTCAGATATTTTTTGGCAAACATAAAAGATCTCATTAAAAACAACCACCAAAAAATGGAACTCATTGCATTATATAGTAAGTCAATTTGGCATATATTTTAAGGATAATTAGAAGCCTTCTATGCAATAAATTGTCACATACATTAGCCAGTGTGTCACAAATTAATTTTAAAAGCATCATTTAACTTTATTTAACATTGGAAAAATACTTTTTGCTGACATTACACTTAGTACAGGACTGTAGGTGGCTTAAAGAGCCACAGGTACCTAACAGCCTCTCAGAGCGTGTTAACTTTCCAAGTGGGGTGGATATCATTTCTTATGTGAACAATTTGGCTGGAAGCAATCCCTGTGTGTGAATCTGATGTTGTTCAGGAATACACATAGTGACCCAGAGACATGGCTACACAGGGTTTGTTTTGTTTGGTACTTTTTTTTGAAAACTGGTCTTATGGAACCCTAAATTACTCCCTGCTTCAACCATAGGAAAATTTCTTCATTAGACACAAAGGGAGGCAAAAATGCAAGTTACTGTTTGTGAAGCTAACGCTTTTCTAATGCTTTTAGATGCTATTGCTTTTATTTACACAATAGTCTTCGTATATATACACGCATGCATGCATATGCAAACTGTCTTGGGAACATAAAAATAACACTTCAAAATGTATATGGTGTAGGTGTATGTGCATCCTATTGACATATTATCACAGGATCAGCACCATTCTGTTTGGAAGAGACATCAGCTGGTAACTTAGTTCCCCTCCCGCTCAAAGCCAGGTGTCAACAATGGAATTCTGACTTAACCGCCCACAAATTAAAAATTCAATAGAGAAAAGGGCACAGACCACTGGATTACTATATCTAGATCAGAATATAACACTGAAGTAAATGTTTGTATAAAGCTTAACTGAATGCCTAGGGATTCACATTCCAATTTTAATTTAGACAGAACCCAATGCTAAAGCACACTTTTAACTGATAGTTATTCAGCTCATATTTCCACTAGACCTCATCTATTTCTAAAGAAAAACCCCAAACATCTCCTGTGCTTTCATAAAAAACCCAGTATTAATGTTGAAAAGAAAGATATGCCAATGAATGTGCAGTATTACAAACTGCAAATCTATTCACATGCTTAGAAAGTGCAGACCTGCAATATTTCCTTTGCCACATTAAATAAATACTTCTACAGTTCTGTATATTATTTCCTGTAATGATCTCTGTTTGAAATATCCCAGCAAGATAAACTCATTTTGTTATTTTTCAAGCAGTGAATTTGACATTTGTACAAATCACTATGAATGCGATTACCACTGCAGGTTTCGATGTGATCACATTACAGGTCTGACCAAAAGTTACTGGAAATCTTTCACATCCCAAAGTACTTTATTCCTGTGTAAGCTCAAAGACAGTAAGGAGCACTCGCTCTCTTTCTCTTAGTTGTCCACATGAAGTCAGACACTCGCCGTCCCCAAAGTGTATGAGAACATTTTTAAAAGCCCTTGATTAATTGAGCTAATTTTAACTTTATCTGTCACAAATAACATCAGTAGATAACATGAATAACATGAGTTATTAAAGTAATCTGATGGCACAATCAGGAAAGTTATTATTGCAGTTGGAAAAAACATATCTATTAAAAAAAAATCACATGATTATATACAAGAAAAAGGTGACTGACAGGAAAGGAAGAAAAGTAATGGTTATAAAAATATAAAAAAAATCTTAGTCAGTACGAAAGCAATTGCCACCAGATCAATGCTTCATGGCCCTCATGAAACGGTGTTAGTACACCAGGACCTAACAGGTAAATGCTCACATAACAACAAAACACTACTGCATGGGGCTGGGGATGAGGTAGGCAAAACCCATTATTATCCTTACTTAATAGAAAAATAAAAAATTGATTGGACACAAGCTCTCCTCTTGTGCTCAAGAGCTGAAGCAAACTGTTATTTGAGAAAGATTTTGCTACTGAGATCTATGTTAATTTGTATCACCTTGAAACAGAAGTCATATTTTTTTTGGACTGTTGATTTATCTTTGTTTCAAAAAAAAAATTAAAATATAAATAAAACACATATCATACAAGAAAGGCGACGTGATTCTGTATATGTCACATTTCAATTTTTATTTTACAGGCAGTGTGACAAGCTCTCAGAATTTAATTTCAAGCCACCTGTCTTAATTTCTTAGCTCCTGAAGACTGTTGTATTCCCTGTCCAGTCTTTTCCCTTAAAAAGAAAATCTTTCTTTTTTGTTTTCAAAATAGGTAGATAAAAGCGTCTTCCCAGTTGAACCTTACAAATAACAACAATTTTTTTAAAATCCAGCAGGTGAGTTAAAATCACAAAAATGTTTGTGACTCCCATATCTCAACCATAGTCAGATTGATGTGTTCATGCTTTGATCCACTTTTTTCAGCACCTGAGCTTCTGCACTGATGGAATAAAATACGGTTCTTTGTTGAACAGATGCTCAACTATGGAAGTTTGCTATTAGATTTAGCTTGCTAATTGTTTTTTGTCTTTGTTTCCTTGTAAGTTTATATATATATATATATGAGATAACATGACTTATGCTTACATCAGCAATATAGTATTTCACGGTTTTTGGCATGTCAAGATGGAGATCAGTGATGAGTGGTGTCTCTATGGGGATATGGGGACCAGTGCTGTTTAATATCTTCATCAATGACAAACAGTGGGATAAGAGTGCAGCTCCAGCAAGTTTGCACGACACCAAGCTAAGCGGTGCAGTTGAATGCCCTGAGGGATGGGATGCCATTTAAAGGACCCGGACAAGCTTGAGAAGAGAGAACATGCGTGAACCTCATGAGGCTTAAGAAGGCCAAGGTCAGGGCAATGCTTGGTATCAACACAGGCTGGGGGATAAAGGGATTAAGGGCATCCCTGTGGAGAAGGACTTAGTAGTACTGGTGGATGAAAAGCTGGACATGAGCCAGCAATGTGTGAGCACAGTCCAGAAAGCAAACCATATCCTGGGCTGCATCAAAAGAAGCATGTCTGGCAGTTAAGGGAGGTGATTCTCCCCCTCTATTCCACTCTGATAAGACCCCACTGTGGTGAACCGACCACATGATTTTTTCTGCCTTATTAAAACAGTGAGCAAAAAACTCAATTTCCCATAAATCTATTCGGCATAAATCCTCCAGGAAACCGGAACCGAGATAACGCCAGCCATAAATATCGAAAAAGAAAACAATCGCTCTCTTTTTCCGCCTCACTGCACAAAGGGAGCACATCGCTCCTGCTGAGCGCAACCCCCCCCCTCCCTCCGCCACTGCCGGAGAGGAGTGAGGAGGAGGGGGGGGAAACTGAACTGAGCTGTCAGCGCAGCCCCCTGAAGAAGCCAAGCAGCCAGAGAGGGGGGAAACCGAACTGAGCTGTCAGCGCAGCCCCCTGAAGAAACCAAGCAG
>VZZY01007145.1:0-14686 GCA_013400335.1 Eurystomus gularis | reverse complement strand
AGCATGCCCTATGAAGAGCGGCTGAGGGAACTGGGCTTGTTTAGTCTAGAGAAGAGGAGACTGAGAGGAGACCTTATTACCCTCTACAACTACCTAAAAGGAGGTTGTAGCGAGGCTGGTGTTGGCCTCTTCTCTCAAATTAGTAATGATAGGACGAGGGGAAAAGGCCTCAAGTTGCATCAGGGGAGGCTTAGATTAGATATTAGGAAGAAATTCTTCACTGAGAGGGTAGTTAGGCACTGGAACAGGCTGCCCAGAGAGGTGGTGGAGTCACCATCCCTGGAGGTGTTTAAAGAACAAATAGATGCAGCGCTTGAGGATATGGTGTAGTGATTAGAGAGATGCTAGGAGAAAGGTGGGACTTGATGGAGGTCCTTTCCAACCATAATGATTCTGTGATTCTGTGTGATTCTGTGACATGTCAGGTAAACTATTGGAAATCTTACCATTGAAAGGAATGCAAAATTGTGTCAAGATTTAAGAAAAGCCTTAACGGTTAATTGAACAGCATGAGTTTATCCTTTTGTTTTTGTTTTCTGATTTATTTCAGCTTCTGCAGAACTACCTTTTTCATCCTGAAGCCACTTCCTAGAACTTCTACAAGCCAAAAGAACATGTAGATTAAAAACTAAGCAACCAAACAAAAACAAAAGCTGAAACAGCCTCCTAACCAAAGCCATCCTATTTGTTACTGCACAGCAAGCAGAATCTTCTGTGCTGTAATTCTGGTTTATCACCAGCTCTTCATAGAAGGCCTTACTCCTGTATTTCTAAATCAGGTAGGAAACCAAGTATGCTTAAAATGGCAGGAGAACTCCTTCAACTCAAATATTCTGGTAGTTTTAAAAATAATTTTATTTATGAGAGTATTTTTTTGTCATAAAAGAACAAAAATGTTTTCAGAACTTTCACACTGGCACGGGACATAAGCCCACCTGTTTTTAAGCACTGGTCATCTCACTGACAATGCTAAAATTATTCATGCTTTCAGAATTAATTAAATTAAGTGCTAAACCATATTCTTAATTTTTTTCCTGGACTGGACCTCTAGGTAACAGGCTTAACATACTGCACAAGCCGCACACAGCTTTTACGTGAAGGAGTAGGTTTTAAACCAAAGAAGTCAAGTATACTGTTTATCTCTGGTACTTTTGAGCATGTTAGTCTTTCAGGGGTACACTCTGGAAATGCCCAGACTAGCATGAGAATTAAAGGAGGTAGAAGATATGCAATTACTTCACAAAAGGACAGATCTACAAAGAACTGATGATGGGCTACACTGCAGGGAATGAGCAGAGTTAAGATTTGTATTGTGAATTAAGATTTAATGAATCCCTGGGCAAGTTTTATCAAAGAAACTAAAGGAAAGGGAAAAGAAAAAAAAGACTGCTTGATCACAGATAAGTTAAATGAAAATGCTATGTATGTTAAAAATAAAATCCAACCAAGACAGAGTGACCTTGAACATTTAGCCATAGCACTAATCATCAGGAGGTAAAATACTCTGTTATTTCAATGTTATGATGAATTGACTGCCCTGAAAGAAAATTATGTTGTAAGAGTATTTCAAAACCACAGTAGCATATTTGTAATATGCATTTTCTGATAATAAGAGACTGCAAAATATGTTTTTCTTTGTGGGAAGGTTAAAAAAGGGAATAGCCTTCTAAAGCAACTAAAATAATCAATTAAGTGTACCAAATTTTCAGTAACAGAACATCTATCTCTCTTTTTTCTTATATCCCTCTCAGAGACGGTAATCTAAAATTAGATAGGCACCATATCACATCCAATACATAAATTCAACTATCATACACAATTATCTAAATGATGGTAAGATAACTACACTAAGGAACTGTTTTTTAGGAAAGAACAAATAGAGTTTATGGATTGATTCAAATATATTGTAGGCATAAAGTGGTTATTTTGAAAAAACATTTCAATCTGTCTGTCACAGAAGTAGTTCCATTTCCTATTTCCAACTGATGATAATTTTACATGTAATTGATGGTAAATTATTTGTGGAGCTCGGAACTAGAGCTTTCAAAATCAAAAGTTTGAGGGCATCTTTCAACAGTTTTTATTCTATCTTCACATAAACTGACACAAAGAACAGCGGGGAATGTTCTATTCTCAACAAATTGAACTCATCTATGCAAGTTATAATCATAGCCCCAATCTCAAGCACCAAAACTGCTGATTAAGAATGCAGCTACTAAGGAGAAAAAGTGTGAGCCAACGTCTTCTGAAAGAGCTCATCGAACGTTGCACTCTCCACAAAATAATAGCAAAATGGCAATTTTATTCTGTTTAAGAGACTCAATGTTCTTCTGTGAAAGAGCAGGACAAAAAGTTCTCTATGGGAAGGCAAGGAATTAAAAAAAACTTAATTCTTGTAACTCAGGTCATAGTCAAAGGTGAGGCCAGAGGCTTAACCTTGATGAGAAGCATTGCAGCTTGTCCCCATGACTTAATGGAAGCCACAGGAGTGTATCTGACTGTGCTCAGGCCCAGTCTAGCCAGAGAAGGCTTGGTCCTCCCTTCTGTTTCCCACCAAGAATCATTGAGCTGCAAGCTCTATGATATCCTTGGCACTGGAAAGAAGTCAAAGCTGTAGAAACATTTCCAGAAACAAAGTATTTTGTAGTTTTAAGGGTAGATCTCTCAGGATCTCTCACACACTATTATGGAAATACAGATTTTTAAAAAGTATGATTTAAGTAACAGAATCTTCAGAATCTTCACTTCCCCCTCCTCCCCTCTTAGTTTTTCTTTAGAAATGATACCTTAAGGTATTAGCTTGCTTCTGCATTAAAACAAATCGGGTTTAACATTATTGAAGCTACCTGTAATAAACATGGAAAAAGCTCCGTGTATAAACACGGTATTATTAGATGGTAATATAACAAAAGTTTCAGTAAACAGAGAATAGCAAAGTACTGAAAATTCCTACCTACAAATAGGATAAAAAAGAAGTTGTAAAGTAAATGGCCATTTTCCTACTTCCATGTAAAACACTACTGTCAGACCACATCTCTTAAATACTGTACTTTGTTTTCCTTCATCTGCACTTACTTGAAATAGTTTAAAAAAAAAAAAAAGCAGCTCATTTTTATTTGATATGAAAACCATGGGCCAGTAAGTTAGGACTCCAAAATTCCCAGTGAGGTATGGTCTAGTAAGAATAGTAAAGAAAGAGCCTAATCCCTTCCTCAAAATGATACTATCTCAGTTAGACATATAAAACATATTTATATTTCTCTATTCAGGACACAAATTTAATAGCAAATAAAAAAAAATAATTCTACTCATTCCATGCTAGAAAAATACTTTTTAATGTAGTTTTCAAAAAACAAGAAATACTTATGCATGAACAGAGGCAGTAAGGCGGGTCCCTGATTAAAGTAATTTGGCTTGCAGGTTCATCTTCTGCTTTCTCCTTCTTTTAGTAACGTAGCTGCTAGAAGCTGCCCTCTATTCCAATAAACTTTTGCATACTCATACATCCTTCCTGCCAGTCAACATAAAGACTCATTAGAGACAAATACGGTGGAAGAGAATCCAAGCAGCATGAGATAAATTCTCACCTACTGATGTCAACAGCAAAACTCTTTCTGCAAGACCAGTGCATTGTCTCCATACACATCCCCAGAGAGAGGTAAAGTGCTCTAATGATTTAATGTCAAGTCAGAAAACGTGCAAAATTGCCAGTTCTCAGGTACAACCCTGAGCAAGCCACGCAGCTGCTCTCCATTTCCTCATCTGCAACATGCAGATAACAAATCTGTCAAATGTAGACTGCCATAAAATAACTAAGCGTGATTATTGATTTTTGCCTTAAAAAAGGCAACAGTACAGACCCCAGGTTAAGAACATTGTAGCCAAGTGCTGGTAAGCAGAAGAACCTGAGAGGAAGATGATTGTCTACCTTTATAATTATTGATTTTTTTAGGGTACATATCACTTTATTACCTTGACACTCTTTAAATATGGAGCTTCGTAAGCAATTAGCAAACCAAATATGAGAATAAATGGACCTTATATAAATGCCAGCAGCAGACCTTCTTTAAGGGACAAAAATGAAGGAAATGCCATTAAGCAGGCTAAATGTCAGAGATTCCTGAGTGCTTATACTTAATTAGCGGAAGACTTTGCTTTAGTAACATATTCTTAATCCAAAAGCGTTCATAGTTAATTGTATACCTGCAAGGAACAATCTCCATGGATTTCTAAATTCTATAAACGTAAAAAACTGAAGGAGGATTTTTTTGTGTGTACATCCTACCGGGGGATCTGTGAAAAACAGCTAAGCACCTTGGTATTTAGTAGCTTGCCACCAGGACTTTAATCCTGCAGACTCTCCACACAGAAACTCCAACTGCTGTGTCCATGCAGTGCAGAGGTCTGCCTGTACAGGCAGGTCCTGTATTTGCAGCTACAAACATCATCCTCACAAATATAGCCTATAACCAGTGGTTGTGGTTTTGATTTGTAACCCTCACATGGTTCTTTTCTTTCATTTGTTTGTTAGCAACAATAAATATACTTAGCTCTTACACAGTGAAAGGTTGTACAGAAGTTTTAAACTATCTTGTAAATCTCTTGCAAGATCACTCTAACCCACCCTACTGACAAGAAGCTGCTGATTGAAGGGCTTGTTGTGCCACCGACCTGGGTGATCTGGTCCACTAGTTCGTGCTGTCTGTGTAACTTCTGGCAACATACCAGATAAGGGGATATTTTTCACAGAGCAATATTGTTTATGGCATATCATCTACTTATCCTTTACCTACATGAAGTTCATTATTTATGTGAGCAGAAGACTCGGGAGAGTGAATTGTGTTTTCCCAGAAACTCTTCCAACCAGGTACAAGAAAACACCTAGCAGCTGTGTAAACTTAACTCCTGGTCTTCTCTCTCACATGATTGCCATTATTAGGGACAGTACAGAATGTGGGAAATCACTGAAGATTGCCAAGGCAACTGCTAAAGAAGAAAAAGAGAAATCAAACTGATCAGCAGATATTTTTTTTTCCTATGGAAACAAAGGTATAAATAAATCCATGCAGTTATTTTTTTACAACAGATTATTTTTTAAAAGTCTGCTGAAATTTATTTCTAGCTCCACCCTGTTCCAGCCCCTCACTGCTCCCTGCACTGCATCATTTAAATAATAGGTGGTAATTGCCACTGTAGCCGAGACAGAACCTGATAACAAGTAGAGGAAAAAGCAAGGGGCCATAACCTTTTAGATCAGCTTTTTCAGAAGAGAAATCATGATGCTGCTACATACTGGCAAACATAAAACACCTTTATTGCAAAACATCAGAAAGGCTGCTGCAACTACCATACTGATCATAAAAAATATCAGCAACACTGGCATGTTATAGCCCTCTGTGGCAAGCCAAGGATCAACAGTGTTTGCCACCTCATGGACAAGCTGTAAAATACAGACAATGTGTATTCATGAGTGGCAGCATCTGGAAGCAGCATTAAAGGCTTTCAGATGAAAATTTGTTCTGTTCAGACAAACAGGATTTGCAGTCTTCCACAACAGTATTGAATATTGACTACAGCTACCTGTTCTTGGATCTAGAATTTTCAAATCCCTTGTAAAAAGAAAAAAAATTATCTTCCTAAATACACTTGTCTTTTTCAAAGAACAAAGTGGAGTTAATAAGAAATCAGGAAAAAAAAAGAGATGGATCATTATCTAGCCTTCTGGATCAAAGATGCTTCTAATGTTCAATTTGTAGAGCAAGTTTACTTACATATGGTTCAACAAAAGTAAAAAATCTTCCATACTAATGCAGGATCTCATTTTCACAAACACGACACCACAAACTACATTTACCAGAGAAACTAACATGTATGATCATTGAATATCAGAACAGAGCATGTTCTGGGAGTTCCTGTCTGTCCTCCCCCACCAATGTTTTTTTCTTTCAATCTAACATAATTTCTGAGGTTTCAATCAACCAGCTCTAAATTCCCTACCCTTGTCCTATAAAGTTCCCAAAACTTATCTGCTTCTCCTCATTCCAGTCACTGCAACTGCATAGAAAAACGTATGTTCAACCTCTTACTTTTCTTCTCAGTCTGTAACTAGATTGCTTGAAAAACTCATTGCTAAACTGGGAATTTCTGCCACTTGCTTAGAAGGGGTGTTAGTGTTAAAGCTCAGCCATTTGAATGCTAGTGTTATTAAACTACTAGATGAAATACCAAGACTCAAGTTAAGTCATTAAAATTTAATTATTCAGAAAAGGATGAGCCTAATTTGCTTTTAAATCTCTGTATAAATGTAGAATAAGAATCAACAATATGTTCAACAATCTACCAATAAACCTCACATTTTCAGGGAGATGAACTTCAATAGTCTCTGCCTTATCTAGGGCTCTCCTCAAAAGCTGAGCACATCTCATTTTGTAGAATACTCAAGTAGTATTTAGATTTGTTTAAAAACTGGAGTATGAGCATTGAGGCTAAGCGAATATAAACTGACAACTGTACTCTGTAACCTAAATCAGTTGGAGTTACTATTTTATTCTAGCTTCTAAAACCTTCTGAGTATGGTATTTCTATTTCCCATAATCAATGGATGGAGAAGGGAGTCAGACACTGAAGTCCAGTCTAGTTAGGTGCTGCCCCAGGCAGAGTAACTGTACTGACCAAAGATGGAATTAAAATATCGAATTTAGAGCGCAGTGTCTTGTCTATAATGCATGTTAAAAACTTAAACATATCTCAAATAAATAAAATATACACCAAATCTTAAATCAAAGCTCTGCAGATCTTTTCACCTTACTTTTATATTTTGGGAGTTCAATATACTTGGTTATACATCTCTCTCTAGCAGGTTTCATCAGTTTGGAGATGGTTAGTGTGCCAAAGAGCTGACTTTCCCAAAAGACTGTGGTTTCAGGCCTTGCTCAGATTCAGATATGTGGAAGATGGATTTCTTTTTTTATTTTTAACTATTAACTAATAAATACCTAAGGATTCCCCTTCCTGCTAAATTCATAACACTGGATATTACATTTAGACCTTTTCTGCAGTGTTTCTTCATAGAGTGCAATGCTTCTCCGTGATCTTTCCTCCAATTTAAAAGGAAAAATAAGGACAAAATCATGGCAAGAGATGCATCTTGTTTAAGTACAGTGTTTAGTCAAACAAAAAAACACTCCATGAAGATGGAGAGACTGAATAATAGTAAAAAGAAAAAGCATTTATGGGGATTCAGAACATCAGTCTGCTTCAGCGTTATACAGAATAGACTAAATAGAGAATTTAACCTGTAGCAAGATGGTAGAATTTATATACCACTGATAAATCAATTCTTTCATCCTTCTATATAGAAGAGAAAATCAGGAGAGTGAATATGATGTGTTTTACACTCATTACCTTAAAAGCCTTTCTTATAAAACCCATCAAGAAGGAAAGTGAAACAAATCAAAGACCTCTCACCAAATTGAACAAAACACCTGCAAGCAAACTAGTCTGTAGACTTGTTCTAATGGGAGCAGTATGTAGACAATTCCTCTTTTCCTCCTTATTTTACTCATCTAAGGCAACCTTATTGATGTTGATACAGAAACTCCCATTGAAACTCGTAGTTCTCAGCAAAGCCAAACTATTGGTTCTTAATCTTACTTTCCTCCATATTTTCTCACTTGCTTTAGATATGCTGTGAACTATCTCATCAAAGGACAAAATTAAACCAGACTAGATCATGTCAATTATCGCAGTTTCTGAGTACTTTTTTTTCTTGTGAGAACAGAATCCGACTGGATCACTGACTTTCATTCCAATCATACAATTGGATTATTGTATTATTTACATATTCACTATAGCTGCTGTTTATTATACAGATCACTTATTATGAAATTACTAAAACATTTAAAGGAAAAAAAACACACCAGTGAATTAAAATGACAAACAGAAATCTTTCAAATTCCATGTCCATATCATAATGGAAATGAAGAAGACTCTTTACCTGAAGCTAAGCTGTGGGGACATTTCTTAAAGTTATCATTTCTGCCTTTAGACCAATATCTATCCCATGGTTTTCTGCAACTTTCTTGCCACCAGTATTAATAGTACTAAACTTTTGCCCTCAAATCTACCTCTCAGCTCTTGGCAGTGTTAAGAATTCCCTTCTTCAGGCTTCACGTACTTTAGCCAGACTTAACATGCTCCTCCACTCTACCAGACAGGCTGCAATGGCAAGCCTCTCTTCTTGTTCTCTCTAGTGCAAATCCTACAACGGATCTGATTTCTCTCTCTCCCCTTCTTTTCTATCAACTTCCTTGCTAAACATTTCAGCTTCTCTGTCTTATTTATTCTGAACTTCACACCCCAAATCCCAGCAGCTTTCTGCACTGCTGAGTTAATACAAAGCATCTGAGAAGTTGTGCTGGGTAGCTACCTAGACATACAAAGATGGGGTGGCTACTCCTGTAAAAAGGCATCTGCCAAGACAAAGTGCTTACTCCCCTTTCTCCAGAAAATTTGTGGAAATGTTGCTGCCTTTGTCATGAGTAATGTTACTTTGCTTCCTTCAACTGACTAGCTTGGGACAATGAAACTTGGGAAACGTCATATAGCAAACATCAGTTGCATCTTCCTGCAGTACTATTGATTACAGATTTTTTCCTAGTCTGTTAAAACTACTGATTATATTTAGCTTTTTTTTTTTTTCCTAACTGAAAGGGACAGGCAGGAAAAATGTCTTGATAAAAAGCAGCATAATCAAAACAAACTAATCTGGACAGCACTTTTTCCAAGTGAGTTGCCAGCACATTAGCAAAAATAGAAAAAAGAAGATTGCAGTCACAAGCCATCAGCCTATATAGAACTCAGTTAGAAATTACAGTCCTCCAATCCTATTTTGCAAAGAAATCCAGATCAAATGCTTTCTCATGCACTGGAAAAAACAGTAATACCAGGACTGAAGTATTTGCTTCTTTCTGTTTCTAAAACTCTCTGACACACTCTGCAGGTCATAAGGCGTCATGTCACCATTTTACATTCTAAGTGGAACAAGAGAAAGCGTATCAGGATCTAAGGGAAGGGAAAGTAGACTCTAAAGCCTCTTGGAGAGGGGAATAGAAAATAATAATTTAAAAAAAGAAGTAAAATGCAAAATAAATCAGCAGGTTCAATTCAAGAGTTTGTTCTTCAAAGACCAAACATCCCACTTGCACAGGAATTAAAAGAGTTTTAAAAGTTTACTCAAATATGTTATTTTACTGCTAGGTTAGAGTAACACCTTTTTTTTCCACGACTGTGTCTCTCTCCTTGCCTTGGAGAAGCACAAAGATGGCCAGCAAGCTGCAGGTGATGCAAGGGGGATCAGTGCAGTACGGGCACAAAGGCACTCAGTAGAGTACAAGAAGGTTTGCAAGATGAAAGAAGAGTGAGAAGGAGATTCTCCAACTGCAAAATGCTCTGACCACGTTCTGGCAGCTCCAGTGAAAATGCTAACAGCCAGCCACTGGAAGCCGTGATTCTCAAAATTACACTTGCACTGGTCTGCAAAAAGAGCGATTCCTTTTATCACACCAGAGCTTCCTAGTGCTCCTCCACATCTTTAGCTGGTGGTAAAGTATCAGAAATTGGATAATGAGTCTTGTTTTGCCAAGTATGCCATTGGTGTACACTCCCCCATGATCAAAGGGTCTGGAAAAGGAGGAAACACAAAGATGTGGAGCACAATCCTGTATACATGATTTAAAGTTGGAGCACCAGCTAGAGCGAGCAGAGACAGTGAATAACCTCCAACACATCTTGAAGCATACATTGGAAAAGAAAAAACAGATAGCAAATTTAACATGTAAGGGGAGAGGGGAAGTGAACCTCATGAAGCAGTCATAACATTCAAATTAATTTTAAACATTTTTGTGATATCCACAAAGCCCAGAATAACTTCTCCATGTAATTTCCAATGCTAGTTAGCACACTGTAGGCGCTGCTAGAGTAAATATGTACTCTTACATGTAGGTGTGAATTTTAGGACTACTGGCTATACCTCTCAAACGCCCACTGCCTCTTTCTTGAGATGAGCTCTCAGTTGTGACAACTGGCTCCTTGTACCATCTATAAATGTTCTCTTCGTATTTATTATCTATGTTCTATATCTAAACAGGAGAAACTCCTCAGGAATAGGGAACAAAAGTTAAAACATTTTCAGTTTTTTAAATAGTAATAGAAAAAAAAAAATCAAGGGTTTATTTTACATTTCTAGTTTTCACAGCCCTGAAAAGCAAGGTCTGCTACAAGCAGCAGAGCTGCTTAAAACTTGCTCAAAAGCAAGTTTTACAGATATGGCTGGTACCTAATGATTCACCTCTACTGAGCTGCATCTCAGAAGTACAGACTTTAAAATGTTCATAGCCAATTATAAATGCAATTTATAAACCTTTATTTTGGCATGACATTTTCTAGCTATCAGAATTACTCTTCTCATCAAAAGTATCTTGAAGAGACCTGATAAAGAGTGTCTTCCCCCAGTGATTTCAGTCAAGATACCAGACAGAATTTTTTTTTTTTTAAAAAGGCAGGTACTGGGTACCCTTATGCTACAGGATTCCTTGTTAAAACTCTTTCCATACATATAACTTCTCCCAAAAATGAAACCTTGGCCATGATGTATCATTTACCATTTAAGAGACCAGTTTATTGTGGGAGAATATTAGAGGTTGGTTGAAAAAATAAGATTGATATAATGGAAAGTTTGATTCAAGCTTAAACATTGGGCTAGCTACTACTGCATTATACAATCAAGATGGATGACTGGATAAAGAAGTACTGAAAAAAATGCAAAAGGCCTTTATAAGAAGCCAGCCAAACATTAATGTTGAAATAACAAAATCTAAATCCTGATGAATTACTTGGAAGGATAAAAAATACTTATCATTATAGAAACAAGATAAATCTAAATAACAAAGATCTATTAAAATGCAGCAAAGCTGTCTTGTTAAATTCTTTTTTCCAATGCTGACAGTTTTATGATGTATATTTAATTAAAATAGGGTGGTGTGGGTTTTTTCTCAATATTAGTTTATTTGATTTGAAGCAACAGATCACACTCAAGTCATAATATTTCTTCTTCCCTCTAAGTCCATCATGTCAACATTTTGTGAAAATATATGCAACAAGAAAATGTTATTTTTTCAAAATAAAAGAAGTAAGATTTTAGTAATCAAACTGTAAAACTGAAGTAAATACTTTCATAGAAGCTTTTCAGGATATCGTATTTATTATACATTATGCAGCTAGCCTAATTAGACTAATTAGTTAAGCTGACAATTGTTGAAGTAGGCATGAGCAAAACGACTTGGCGATTATATTCTTTAATAAACATGCCTTTTTGTTTGTGTTGGTTTGTTTGTTTGTTTTGGTTCTGTTTCAGCCAGGTTTCAATATTAACTTTGGATGCTAAACTCCTCCAGCGAAATCTTTACAAAAGCAAGCAAGCACCTGGTAGCTAAAAGCTACCTTCTACTAAGCAATTATTTACACCAAACATCTAGGAAGTATAACATAAACAGTATTTCAAGCATCTAAGTTCCTACACAGAATTACACACAACATCCCAATTAAGTTTTACAAGAAAAAACTATTAATGTGCTTCCACAGAGCTTTTTATTCATTATCTTTTACAGCAATAATGTTGACAGGGCAGAGCACAATCTCTCTTTGGAAGCACTTTCCCAATCTTTAGTCATGCTGCCCAATGTCAGATCTCATCGATACTGAGGAAATTTCATGCTTACCTGCCTACGCTTGGTTCACAAACATGACAGTTCCACCCTCTATTATCCATAAAGCACTTTGAAAACTTTATTCTGTCTTTAAAGGCACTGACCTCTAGGCATGGAAAAACAGAAAATTCATATTTCTTGAATATAGTTTATTTGTACTGAATTTTCAAGTTTGGTGAGGGAAATACAAACAAAATTAAGGAGCAATGTCTTCTTTTGAGTATTTGACAGTCAAAAGAAGTGAGTGTGATTTAGCAGTGCCATAGTTACATAAGCATACATTTGAACACACATCCAATTCAAAACCCCCACCCTCTGGGAATCTGTGCCCTAGTTTTCCTGGTAGCCTACAGCACATGCCAAATTTGAAATGGAAATATTTCCCTAATCAGCTAAATCTGGGTCAGAATGTCAACTCAGTTTAGGTCCGAGTCATCGCCACTTATGATCTCTGGAATGGGCATAATGAACACTTGTGCAGCATGAGGGAGTCCAGACATTAATAGTGAGGCACAATCTCCTAACAACTACCACAAAGCAGAAAAAACTATACACACTTATGCCTTCCTTTGGTACTTGCAGATCTGATTGCTCACCTTAGGAAAGTAAGCAGGAGGACAGCAACTTGGCTCTATTGCCTTTGAGCTCTCTCACAGGATGCACGACAGTTCCTGTTCCATAAAAAACCCATGCTGTAATCATTATTCTTGTGATGCAAGAATGCATCTTGTGTTGCACTGTGATTTCACAGTAGCAAGCTTTTGCATTGGAGCTATAGCAAATTAAAGGCACTTATTTTTAGCCAGTCAGCTAAGCTACCTTGACTAAAATACATAACGTACATAACATTTCCAGATAAAAGCCCACTTGCAAGGAAGCAGCAGACACACAATACTTAACAGGAATTGCTCAACTGTGCTGAAGAGGAGGTCAGTGACAACAGCTAAATTCAGGGGTAAGCAGGTCGATCTGTAAGTGATATGTACTGAGCCCCTTGCCATCTCTAGTCAGCAGCTAAAGTTATTTTACAAAGACAGCGCAGACATTTTTAGCTCTTCCTGTTCACTTATATTGTATTAAAAAAACCCCACTGCTATAAAAATAGAACTTTACACAAGAAAGCAAGGTCTTCACTGTGCAACTGCAAAAACAGGTGATGATTTATTAATTACTGGGGAAAACTACTTATACAATTATTGTCTCGAGTGAGTTATATAGATCAAGAGAACAAAATTAAAGCCAAGTCTTAAAGCTAGCCAGTCCTCTGACTTTACCAGGCTTACACGAATCTACACCAACAGCACGCCTAGTTCTTTGTTATGACACTTCCATTCCTTTAAGCCACTAATACACAATCACAGCTTTCATTTCAGATAATTTTTCTAGTCTGTGGAAAAAAGCTACGTGCATTTGATGTGCATGAATACAGGCACATGCATGTATTAATCGTACTCTAAAGACGTGTTGCAGAAACTTAATGTTGTAATGTGTTCAAAATCACTTTCCCTTACTTTGCAAACAGTTCCCCTTTTGATGTAATTGGCCCATTAGTCAACAGAAAGCAGACTGAGCATGGCAAAAGTGCATTACTTGCATTGGACTTCATCATTACATAGTCTGGAATTAAGACCCCATAACCTATAGAAGTCTATGCCCTTCAGCTAGACCTAGTATTTTCACACATTATATATTTTGTTGAAAATTTGCTTTTGTAGAGATGTATCTTTTATACCTGATGCAATCCCCCAGAAGTTTCTGTACTCTGCCTAACCTGGTGCTGAGAGCAGCCAAACAACTTTTCTTAGCTACAGAGAGTACTGTTTCAGGGGTTAATCATCAGGGACTGTTTAAATAGAGGGACATCTGGCACATCTCCCCACAGAGACCAAACAAATCATTTCTAATCTCCCTCTACTGTATCAAGGTCTGGGTTTCATTCAATGCTAATTTGCAATTTTACTGTGCATTCCATCATTTCTATGATACTGTTTAGTAAAAATAACCAGCTTTATGTTTATTCCAGCAGAGAGAAAAAAACCAGAATGGTAACCAAAAGAGCTTGAAACCGCTCAAGACAAAAGAAAGTTTATTTTTCTAAAGAACACTGATCTAGTACTGTTGGTATTGTTTTCAAGAATGCATTTGTGGTATTTGGCAGAGCTACTGAATTGGGCAAAAACCAAGAGTTTGAAGAATAAACAGAGCAAAATGTGGCAATACAAAATGTATGTAATAGAAAGGGTGAAAAATAATGGTACTCTTAGAAGCACCAACTCTATAAAAATTTCAAACCATCAATTTTACGTAGCAGAATGAAAAAAGCAAGTCTACAAGCAAGGCAATTACTTATTTCTCTTTGTACTAAATGCAGAAGAAATGGAATTAAGCAGAAACACTGTTTCTCCACTGTAAACATAAAAGCTTGAAGTTTCATATGTGAAAAGACTTTAAGCCTTTTTTCTCCCCTTACTTATTTTTCAATTGTTCTATTCTGTCTTTTCATCTGAATATTTTAATGTAAATGAGAAAGAGGGTCATAGGTCTTCCACCAAGGGGCCTTGGTAGTGGAGATACACAGGTGCAACTTTGACTAGGATAAAATCCATTACATTTTATTTGAAAGATGAAGAGGTATAAAGAAAAGACTGATCCTCTGAGAAGTATATCACATGGCATCTGTGTCAACCAGGGTAACAAATATGACTATATTACCCAGCTGTGCTAGGCAGAGTATCATAAACCAATTTGAGATTCTATCTTAGTTTCATCTGTTAGCATATGTCCTGTTTTTCAGGGAATAACCTAATAGAACACACGTAATTTAGAGGTAATTAACTGTAAAAGCCTTTGAATGGATTATCACTTCAACAAAGAAATCAAGTCATTATCTATATTCAGATATACTCAGGGACTCGTTCATC
>VZZY01007144.1:1238765-1249296 GCA_013400335.1 Eurystomus gularis | reverse complement strand
GATTAAAAAAAAAAAAAATAGTAATTGCAATAAAATGCCGAAGGCAGGCAGCAAGAGCAGGCCGAGTCCGAGGGGCCCATCTGCCAATGTGCAACACACCAGTCAGCCTTCTGATGTAGGAAGATGAGAGGCTGAGATCAGGCCAGCTCATCACATGTGTGAGGACTGAGAATGCTCAGATGATGAGAAGTGCGGGGGCTGAGAACAGGACAGATCGTGACATACGCGAGTGGCAGAAATTTGGCCAAATTGTGACATATGTAAGTGGCTGAGAACGGGCCAGGTCGTGGCATGTGTGAGTGGCTGAGAACAGGCCAGACAGGGACATGTGTGAGCACTGAGAATAGGACAGATCATGATAATTGCAAGGGCGGAGAATGGGCCGAATTGTGATGCATATGATTGGCTAAGAACAGGCCAGGTTGTGACATGTGTGAGCAGCTGTGAATGAGCCTGATCATGACAAAAGTCACAGCTGAGAATCTGCCAGCTCACGACACGTGTGAGTGGCAGAGAATGGGCCAGACTGTGACAAATGTGGCTGGCTGAGAACAAATCAGCTCATGATATGTGTGAAGAGTAGACCAGGCCACCTCGTGACATGTCATTGGCTGAGAACAAGTCAGTTCACATGTGTGAGGATGGAGACTGGGCCAGATTGTGACATGAGTTGCTGAGAATGGGCCAAATCATGACAGATGTGATAGGCTGAGAACAGGCCAGCTCATGACACGAGTGGATGGCAGAGAACGGGCTAGTTCGTGACATGTCTAAGGGCTGAGAACAGGCCAGCTCATGACATGTGTGAGTGGCTAAGGATGGGCCAGGTCGTGACATGTGTGAGGGCTGAAAATGGGCCAGCTTGTGACATGGAAAAGATGCCTGAAACCATCTATAACAAAAGAATCCAGTGATTTTGTTGTCACTTGAATAACCATTTAAAAGCCAGGGTTAAACCAGACTTCAGTAACATGAAAGTCTTGTAAGCTTTGAGAAGGGTCTCTTTGTGGCTATTAAAGAGAATTTAACCCAAATAAGAATTATTTTAAGCCAAGTGAACAAGTATTCTCAAAGGGCCTTAGGTACAAAGGAAGCCATTGTTGCTCCACAGAGCAAAGATGTAGTAGACTTATGGTAAGAACTATACTTCAGACAGCTTCCTCCTCTGACTAAAAAGCAAGAAATCAATATCAATTGATGAAAATCAATTTCATAATTATTCATCTAGTCTGTTGAGAAAGGTGTATGGGAGAAAAGGGCCTGGGGCTGCCACAAGAAGAGCTCTTCAGGTAAACTTCTGTTATTAATCTGTGAGAGAAAAGGAGAATACTGGTTCCCTATGAAATATACCGCTTCCCTCCCTCTACCCCCAGGACCCCTTAATACATAATGCAGATTTTGTGTCCTTGAAACAGTTAGGATCATAGAATATCTCAAGTTGGAAGGGACCCATAAGGATCATCACATCCAACTCCCTGCTCCTTACAGGACTACCTAACACTAAACCATATGGCTGAGAGCATTGTCCATATGCTCCTTGAACTCTTGACAGGCTTGGTGCCGTGACCACTTCCCTGGGGAGCCTGTTCCAGTGACCAACCACCCTCTTAGTGAAGAACCTTTTCCCAATGTCCAATCTGAACTTCCCCTGATGCAGCTTCATTCCATTTCCTCATCTCCTGTTGCCGGTCACCAGAGAGAGATCAGCACCTCCTGCTCTGCTGCCTGCCTTGAGGAATTTGTAGACTGTGATGAGGTTCCTCTTCACCCTTCTCTTTTCCAAGCTGAACAAGCCAAGTGACCTCAGCTGCTCCTTGTAAGTCTTGCTCTCAAGACATTCCATCATCTTGATCGCCCTTGTCTGGACACACTCTAATAGCTTGATGTCCTTCTTATATTGAGGTGCCAAAACTGCACACAGTGCTTGAGGTGGGGCTGCACCAGTCCAGTGTAGAGTGGGATAATCACTCTCCTTGACCATCTCACGGTGACGTGCTTAATGCACCCCAGGGCACAGTCAGCCCTTTTGGCTGCCAGGGCACACTGGTGACTCGTATTCACTAAGACTCAGCAACGCACGCTATTCATATAGCAGAACTTCGTTAAGGGTGTGAAAACAGATTGGCAAACACTAGTACATCATTGATACAAACACAGTGTATCATATTCACATATTTTTCTTTTCTTAAAAAAAAAAACCTTGTTAAACACGAGGGCACAAGAGACTAGTTTTAAAAAGTAAAAATACAAAACTGCCACACTAAATTAGTAAATGGTGCATCCTTAAGCATACTCCAGTTTAGAGCTCTAGAGATCTCCCAGGAAAGAAAGAACCTGGCAAAGTAACAGAGAAGTGAGAGCAGTTATGACTAAACGGATTTATTTCAGAACTGTAAGTTGAACCCTATTCGCACTACTTCATTGCAGACCATTTGCCCATTCTCCATTGTCACTGCTTATTAAATTTATGTCATCACAGTATGCTGCTGTCATGTATGCACTTTGGGGGAGTCCATATACTGCCCTTTAACTCCATGTGCGTTTTCCCTTAAACTCAATAGGAATTGCTCTGAACAGGGCACACAGCCTGTGGCCACTCTGATATTTAAAAGTAGAATCCAGTATTTGTGTTAGGAAACATGCATAACAATAAGAGTTAGCACATTGCTGCCACTTGGAGCATGGGGTCAGACTATCCTACGTTATTGCTATGTCAGCCCAAATCCCAGTACTCAGCTAGCAGAATCTGCTCTTCACATATTTTCAGGGGCATGTGGTCTACATTGTATCTGCTGTTAACAGATGTTTATTTGGCTATGGAATATTAAAACGGGAGAATACCAACTGAACTTGGCATAAATTATAGGACTACATTCAATATAATATGTGCTTTGTGGCACAGTTGGGAAATTAATGGTAACATATGTGATTTGGCCAGCAAAATCCACATACATGGATTTATACAGTCCCTAGTACTTGCCAAAGGTCTGCCCAGAGACTTGGGCCTTCCCTGTTCCTCCTATTTAACAAAGTTCTCAAAATAACCATTCTAGCATAATAGCAGAGGAAAAACTGGGCTGAAGAGAGAAGAATGTCAACAGGCAGTCCCTGCCTTCTGAAGTCAGCAGAGAGAATATTTAATACTTGAGATCAATTTAGACAACAAAAAAGTTGGATTAGAAACGAGGAAGTTTCAAGCCTGGGTTCTGTAGTTGTGTCACTGCCATTGTCCCTGCTGGAGGAACTACGGTTAACAGTAGGTGAAACAAAGGGAAGACATGGTTACAGGGAGTGGTCTAAAGGATCCTTTAGTTAGGGGTCACACAGCAAGCAAAAATAACTGGGCTGAAATACAGCTTACTTGAAAATGACCTATTAAAAGATACAACAATAGGAAGTTTTGGTTGAGGGAGGATGGTGACACCAAAGCCAGGCAGTTCTGGTGAAATACATCATTTTTAGTTGACACTGTTCCTCATGCATGTTACTGCACTTCCCTATGCTCCAGTGGAGGATATATCTGCCAAGGGAGATTTTGGCTGTAGAAACCAGGAGTAGAAGATGTACAGAGTGGCTAATGTTGCAGTCTGCGTGCCTGGAGATTTGGGATATTTCATGAATGTTTCCTAGAGAACCATAGTGAGCTGGTTGGCCACAGAGCTTAGGAGGACTACTAATACAGTAGTATTACAATAGTATACATTTGAACCTTGTACTTAAATCAGTCAGTCTTCTGACTGCTGAAAGTAATATCATATTAAGATGTTAAAGCATCATAAATGACATAATTTCTAAAAATTCATACACAGCCAGCAACTTGATCCCCCTTCCAAATTTTGAGTCAAGTTTGAGGGAGTGGTACAATCAAATTCCAGTAAATTAATGCACTGATTTCCTATATAACCTCTTTCTTCTTTTTCCCTGAACATTTCCTGTATAAAAAGAGCTCTCCTGGATACCCAAACCTGTGCAGTCTTACTAGGCTTGGAAAACATTGCTCTTTAGTGAAACAGGTAGTCTGCTATTTCAGCACTCCAAATAGTCTTCTGTTATCAGGAGAAAGCAGAATAATCTATTAGTGACATCTGAATTTAAACAGAGAATATAAAAGCATTTGTGGTAATCACGTTTGGCCAGCAGGAATAGCCTGGCATTTAGGACACTTGCATAAGAATTCTACTTTGTTTAGGAGTCCAAAAGATGGAATGAGGAAATGTTACACTGTAGCACCAATAATACTTACTTTCCTAAAACCAAATCCTAAGGACTGTAAGAAAATTAAGACAGAGCAGGAACATTGTGCTTACGTTGCATTAAGTAGAAAACAATGGGTTGGTCATACTTGAGTCTACACTTGAGTCTGCACTTCAGTAGAGTCTGGTCGCATTTGCAGTTCTACTGGAAGAGTACTGGAACAGGTCACGTGTTCGCTTATCAGTCTTCTGGGTTTCATTCGTCTTGTTTCCTCTTGGGCTTTTTGGGATTCCGAGACCGGCTCTTTGCTTTGCAGAGTGGACATATGGGCGCGTTCCGATGAATTTGTTGGTGACATGATAAGCATGCCTGAAATGTGACATTGCAGCCTCTAATTACAAACGTTTCAGTGTTGC
Source organism: Eurystomus gularis (assembly GCA_013400335.1). NCBI lineage: Eukaryota > Metazoa > Chordata > Aves > Coraciiformes > Coraciidae > Eurystomus > Eurystomus gularis. The sequence goes on along the minus strand of VZZY01007144.1, from coordinate 1,244,686 downwards.
TGTTACATAGGTTATTGAGTATCAGATTCCAAGTTACAGAACAGAAAAAAAATAACTAAGGCTTCTTGCCTTCAGAGGCAAACCAGTGCTACATTCTATACAATCTATGTCTCCGGATTGCACAGCAAATTCAGGCGAACCGAAAAACTAGAATCTCTCATTGATTTGAAACCACAGTTCAGGCATGTATCAATAACTTTAACATTAAATTGTGTTAAACATTCTGCATGTTTTAAAGATGCTTACATGTGTAGTAGCTCACTGAGTCAGAGAAGCTACAGTGAAGGCCAACTGTGATGTCACAGAATTTAAGGCAGGAGTGGGGGATCAGATGGGTTACACATATTTTACACAAGATACAGAACTCTGCCCTTTTGCTCCACACTAAGCCCTTTAACTTCCAGCTGACTGAAGCATATTGCTTTCAGAAAAGCTTTTTGATGGCCTAACTCCAGATAGTAAGTACATAACTATGGAGTATACCTACAATAGTTTGCCTCCTTAGTGAATCTTTGGAACTTGGGTGGGATGAATATCCCTATGGAATTACTTAGCTCTTTTTACTGACTAGAGAAGAAGCTGAGTAAAATTGTCACTTTAGTGCCTGTGGTTAGGTTAAATTAATCCATACATTAGTCTTGACTTTGAAACATTCCTCTTTCCTGGTAATTTGTACCATCAGTAGTTACTCTCCCTCACAAAAAATATGTTCATTGCTTCTAATATGAATCCATTCGGGATTAATTCCCAGCTATTAGTTTTTTGTTTGCCCAACTTCTTTTTTCTTAAATGTCTTTCCCTTACATGACACACAAGGAGTGGAAATTGCCCGCATCTCTGCTGATGAGGACTTTTAAGTCATAAAGGAGTCAAATAATACAGGGCCTTATCCTTAAATCTTGATGACTGATGCTACTACTTTAGGTCTACTGGGGTTGCCCATGATTTGAACCACCGCAGGAAAAATCAGTATCCAGGACATATCGTATTTCCTTATTCTAAATACTGACCAACTTTATAAACATAATGCATTGCAATGACAAAAGAGAAAACCCGGCACATTCCATCTCCTGACCTTCATTGGAGGTGGCTGTTGCCTGAAAGTTGCTGTCTGTCTGGTATCTTGTTTTCTAGCCACTTGCAGCTGTTGGGCAGCTGCTGCAGCTGCAGCCAGAGACTCTGGGATGGGAGGCTCCTGTGGTTCTGTCTGCCATTCTGCTTTCTGCTTTTCAAAGTAGCTAGACAAAAGAAAAACAAATAAAAAATATAACCACTTTCTGGAGCATTCTATTAATTTGTAAAGGATATTTTGTGTTAAAATATAATGGATCACATTTCCCTATCATGTACCCATACTACAGTCAAATTGGCTACACATAGGTACCACTTGGACAAGTTCATAAATAGAATTGGTGGTATTTTCCTCTGCATTTGTTCACTTCAGCCAGATCCCAGATTGTCAGTTTCTAAGGTATCTTGATGTTACAACTGGATGTAAATCTAACAGGGTGAAAGACAGACAACATATATAATTAATCCTTTAACAGCTTTAGGTGCTCCTCTGTCAAACTTCAGTCTTATATTTTATTCAGTTAAAATTAATAACTTTTGTACGCAATAGATTAATGCATTCTTTATAGTGTCAAGGTGCTTGGAACGAAAAACAACATTTCTGAAGAAAAGCAAAAGAAATCTTGAAAACTCTGTATCTGTGAAAATAATGCCAAATGTGCTGGGCATTAAGAGAAATGTACATTTCTTAAAACATCATTTGCTTTTAAAACTGATCTGTTAAACAAAGGACACTGTTCTTTCAATAGTAGCTAATTCTGTTACCCTCCCCCACCTAGGTTATACCTAAAAATGAAACTTTAATTTATTATTCAAATCTATTCCACATCTAGGGTAAACTTACTTGTTGACAGTCATAGGTATATGGCTAAATGCCACTGCCATGTGCATGCAGCAAAAAGTAAAATTCTGACTAGCGGTAGTGCAAACCAACACTTGGTTTGTATCCCTTTCTTGTATTGCCTCCTACCTATGCATTGCTAAACAAGCAACAACAACAACAAAAGTATTTTCAGGGAAAAAAAAAAAAAGTTGCTAGAAAAAGCAGCATATGGTATAAAAATCTAGAGAACCTATCACCCTCAAATTTCTGCATGTCATATGTAGAGTTTGCAGCTTGGAATAGTCTACAATTAACTTCCAACAAATTCAGACTGAATGTTATCAAATACATGTGCTCCCACATGCCTTTTTTGTTAAGTTTGGGTTTCCATGCTTACTTCTCAAGTTCTTTTTTCCACCAACTAACAAAAGTAAAATGACAAAATAACCAGTAGAATTGAGAGAAGGCACAAAGACAGATAACATTTGCTTTGGAGACTTACTCAAGGGACAGTTTCTCTTCCTCCTCACATAGATCTGGTAGCCTCTGCAACCCCAGAGTCATCCGCAAAGCATCTACATGCTCTTTCAGGGGTTTGTACTCCTCATGCAGGCGACGAGTAGATTCTAAGAGCTTGTTGAGATCGTTCTCAGACTGCTTGATAGTATTCTCCATCTGAAATAGGATGGACATGCTTTTAAAGAGTGTTTCCTTTAATAGGTCTGTGATTGAGCAAGAGACTGTATCAGAAAGCAGAGATTTGTCTCGCTCAAGTTGGAAGAAACTGGAGACAATGCAATAGTAAAAGAGTTGAAATACTTGGAGGATGAAAACTAGGAAAGGAAGAAGCAACTGAAAGTGACATACGAGATGCCTTTTTGTTTTAAAAAGGTACACTCAACCTATATCACCTTCTGAATAACAGAAGCAGCAGGTAGACAGGCGACAGAAAAGTCAGTAAGTGAGGAGCTATGGAAAAGTCAAGGGACATTTAAAAAGAAATGAAAGTAGAAAAAAATAATTTTCTGTGTTTCTAAGATAGCTGAACACCAATGGATAGAAGTTAACAAGCTAAGGAAAGGTTCCTGTTTCTCTTATTGCAGTAAATGGGAAGAGCAGCAGAGAAAAAGTCTGACAGGAAAAGGAGAGGAGGATGAAACAGAGACTGAGGTTATACAGCTGGGTAGAGGAACAGAGATTTCAAGTCATAAATAAATGCAGTCTGCACATCCAGTATGTAGCTTGTACTTGCTTACAATGTGGGAATGTTTTTCTTCTGGTGCAAAGCACAGATACCTTCAGAGCTAGAAACCACTGTACAGTAATGTATGTGCCCTAACATGATGTAAAAACTGCAGGTTTAAAAATATATTCCCCAGTTAGCCCCTCTAATTGGCTAATCTTCCTTGTTTATAAACTGGTTTTCTCATATTTTTAGTAATTCCCTTTAGACTAATTCCTCTTAATGTTTGTGGTTCCACTCAGTGATGAAGGTCAGCTCTTACTAAGAACTCAACAATGATCACATATTTTCCCAAAATATCTTTTTTTTTTTCAAAAAACCTCCAATCAAAAGTCCCACATAGCTGCCAAGGTTTTTGTTTCCAGGTGCCGAATGAGAAAAGACTAACAGAAAGAACAATTTTCTATGGGACTGCCAGAGTGTTGTTACTGTGGCTACTGATAAACTTGTAGCCACAATGGGCTTGGTTATCTGTCCTCTTGGTGCCAATGCTTACTATGAAAACACAGCAAAATATCCTGCCACACATAGACAGGAAAGAGCAATTATCCTGAGATAAATGTACTTTGCACTCTTTGTAGGATCCTAGGATGGCGTTGTAAAGTACAGGTTATTGAACTAGTGGTAGTTCACTGATGTGCACCGTCCCACAACCTGTGGAATGATTCATACAAAACTGTGCCTCAGTCAGTCTGTCTGCGGCTGGACTGTTGCATACCACATTAATATCAGCATGGATCAGTCGCAGCTCTTCCACGTGGGCCATCTTCTCTTGCAGCAGCAGGTCCATTTCCTGTTTGTATTCTTTCAGGTGCCTCTCCTCGGATTCCAGGGCTTCAAACTCTGCTTTCAGTCGTGCCTTTATTTTTTCCATCTGCAAAGTCTTATTCCTGGATTCCAGTGATAATTAAAAATATAGGGAGACTATGGTAAGTCACTGCAACACATTTTTGCGAGGTATAACTTTATATGTGAATACATGGAAGAAGGTAATAACAGTAATAGACAAGGGTGAGACTAAATGCGTCTGAGAAAGGATGAGGTGCAATGAGAGAACTGTATTCTAATCCCAGCTCTTTTGCTGAGCTTTTCAGTGCTATGAGAATTCTTATACTGAATTACAAAATTAACAGAACATTGTCAGACTTTAACAGTTCCTATAGATTCAGAGAATTTATACCAATAGAGTTGTACTGCATCAGTTAACTTGGCTTAAACCCTAGCTCCAAGATAGAGAAATACAGAAAATCTGGGAGGTTTAGCACAGGATTCTGAGAAATGTAAAATGAATGGAGGTGTTTATAGTGTTGTATACACTGACTAAAACTGTGGACACTAATTTGATCCGCTAAAATACTAACTTCAATGTCAGATTGAGGAAAATTCCAGAGCAATGACATACCAGAGTAGTAAAAACAAATGACACTGTCCATCAACATCCCACTTGCAAATAACTCTGCATTCTCTTGGTTCCTTGCAAAGATCTAGTACCCATCACATATTTGTATTTGTGCCAATCTATAATCCTATAGCTAAAATGTTTAGATACTCAGTCCTTATCTCTCTCTTCAAAGCTAATAAGGAGCATGAGTTTCAGTCATCAAGAGAGTTTTAGGCAGCAGAATGGCATCCTGCTGTTGTGATTCAACATTTGTCCAAGCTGTTGTACAGAACAAGCAAACTGTTCTTGTTCCTGCAATTTAGCTAACGAAGAGGCCACAGTTATTTTTCCTGTACTGGAAGTTAGAACATGATACAGGGTAACTGATGTGTCAACAGCATTGAGGTGTTTCTAACAAGAGGCTGCAATGTCACATTTCAGGCATTTAATCAAGAGTTCCATGACTCCTTGCTTTACCCTGTGTGAAACAAAGAAGAATGTAGCATTCCTTTTTAGTCACCTGCTGCCCAGTACAAATAGACCCATATTGGTGCACTACTTCCTTACAGGCATGATGTAAGAGGTGGCTGGGGAAGAAAAGGTTTGCATTCATATTTAAATATCCTATTCCTATCCCAAAGCAAAGTGGGGTAAGTTTGATTCAAATTCACCATAAGCAGCAAAGCGGACTATAGAATGCAGTCTGTAGATTATAGGAAGGTGCCTGTCAGATTAGCAATGAAATCCTGGAACAGGGATTTCACTCCAATCCTAGAACCAGAGTGTGTGACTTCCCTTCCCACTAGGCCCAGACTTGCTCCCACTGAAGCAAGCCACACAGGTCTGGCATTTTTAACGGAAGCAGAAGGCACTGAGCCCCCTGGAGGGAGCTGATCTATCACTTATTTCTAGGCAAGTGGATTCCTAAACCTCTGTGGGGCATCTGTTCCCTTTACAAACCGTTTCCGCACCCAGAATCCAAGGATTCTTTCGGAAACTGCTCCCACAGTACCCAGGCACGGATGATTTATCTCAGTGTTGTTCTATATCATACTTGTAAGAATAGGAAAATATAAATCCTAGGCTCCAACAGTTACTGCTTTCTCTCATTCCAACAAAAATTTCCGAAGGCATTTTAAAGCTAGCCTGAGGACTCTTCTTTAAAGTATACGTCACGTTGTCTGTATAGAGTCTACTCTTTCCTTCACTCGACTGCAGCTCACCCTCTGCCACCATCCCTCCTGGGGAGGCTCTGGCATTGTGCCTCTGAATCCTCTCAGTCCTCTCGTTTCCGTTTCAAAATCAGCCTTTGTGAGTTCAGCATCAGCCCCACGAACTCCGCGCCCGCCCCGCGGGCCGCCGCCCCGGCGCGAAGCCGAACCTGGCTCCCGCCGGCACCGACC
>VZZY01007144.1:1186200-1234652 GCA_013400335.1 Eurystomus gularis | reverse complement strand
CCCGGACGGCCGGGCGCGGGGCCGGGCAGCCCGCCGGGTCTCGTTCCGCCGGGGTAAGTGCGTGCCAGGGAGCGGCTGCGCAGGCGGCGTTGGCGCTGCCGGAGCGGGTTCGGGGGCTGAAGATCAGCGTAGCAAGAAAGTTGCAGTGACGAAGGCGAGGTGGCGAAATAAGGAAATTACCTGGTGATCGCTACTCGCATCCTTCCATCTTGCTTCACAGTGCACGTACGAACAGGCAGCAGCCCCCTCTGCAGTATGCGTGAGGCTGGAGATACTTTTTCTAATCAGTTCATTCAAAACCGCTATTCTTCACAGCTGTATGCTTTCCTGATTGCCATTTGATGCTCTGGAGATTATACTTCAGAAAAGCTGTCTGTTTCCTTCGCAAGTTGGCAAACAGTAAAATTGAATCAACAGCTACATCGTGTCCTCTTAAGCTGATAAATTCAGATCTAAATAATTTTGTTTTTATTGAGATACACGTGATATTTTTTTTTCTTTTAAATCTTGCAGTGTGTCCCAGTGATAAACATGTGTTGCCATAAATGGGAAGTAGGAATAGAAATAAAATACAGGTCATCTGTGAACTTCCGTTATGCATATCAGTAGTGCAGGGAGTGTGCCAGATCCGTGTGATTTCTTGTGCTTCTATATTTGTTGATTGAATGGCTGTTTTTGTCAAGTGGTCGTTTTTGTATAGGAGGTATGCGTTACTGATGCGATAAATCTTTTGCTTGAGAGATTTTTAAAATGGACTACGGTACGTAGAACTGAAAGGTGTATTTCACAAGTGTAGTTAATGTAACTTTTAAAATTACCTTTGCTTTTTGCTGAAAAACAGGTTAGTGGGAATGTCAAGGTCATCCTCAAATTTAGAACAATTTAGCTGCCTTTGCAATATGTCTTTTCTTCTTCACTGTCATATTTTTTCCATATATTGATCCTGTGGCTGTTGACATTTTCTGGACCTCTGATTTGTTTGTCATCCAAAATGATCTAATGCTTAGCGAGTTTTAATAGAAGCCAGCTGTAAAGCTTCCTAAATAAATGTAATCTGAATGACCTCTTTATATGTATTTAAAAAAAAAAAAGAAAGAAAAGAAAATCTAATGGCGTCCAAACTCAGTATTCAGAAAGATGGAAGCAAAAGGTGTTAAGAGGGTGAATGTATACGAATAGACACTTTAGATGCAGATGAACTAGTAAGAAAGTAAATTCTTACCGTCAACTGCTGTGAATGAGGTAAGTTCTGGCTTTCTGTTCTTTGATCTTTCTGGATGCCTTTTCCAACGCACGTTACTCCATTGTAGACATCTACTGGTTTTGACTTTCCTAGTCACTTTACAGTTTGCATCTCAAATGTCATTTTGTTAAACACTTATAATTCTACTATAGATCTGTGAATAACAGAAATCAATGGAATGACTTCTGTCACTTGAGCTCTGTTACTGTTTTCATCAAGAGCAGAGGCACTGGAGCTTTGGGGAATAAGGAAGGCAGCAGGTAAGTTCAGTTTTGGAAGCAGGGCTTGGAAAGGTGGAGAAATGTATTTTATAAACGCAGAAGAAGTTTCCTGGTGTTGCCACATTGTAAATTAGTTTGATATACTGATTAGACCATTTCATGATGTGAAGAAAAAAATAAATGGCTGTAATTCTACCTAGGCATCACGCACATCCCTGAGAATGCTCTCCTCTTTTGATCATAGAATCTGCTAGTCTTAAAGGGCTTTGATGAGCTGTGTGTACATGGCTGGACAAATACATAGTTTTTTTATATATATACTTTTTTGGGGGAAAGTTTATGGTAAAAGGCTATTTTTTCTGTATGAAAAGCATGTTTGAGTAATAATACTGGTATTAAAAAAAAATTACATCTGTTAATGTGTTTTTTTGCCTGTGAATTGTCGCTTTTTGTGGATAAGCTATATTTGATACAATATATTCATGGTAACACAGATAATTCATCTGGAAGTAAGAATACCATGACCACCTTTACAGATCTAGGCTTTCTGATGCCATGATATGTAGTATTGCTTTTGATGTATTCCAGTCTTAGGAAACATTTGGAAGTGCAGAGATAAGCAGGATAGCATCGCCTAAGATGTAGTTTTATTGCTTTGAGATGAACAATTCATTCATGAGATCGTCCATAATAAAAACTCTTCATTAGTCTGCAGTTTTGATTCAAATATATACGTTCTGTCTATATTTAAACAAGTACTTCAGCTAAACGTCTTTGAGTTTTAAAGGTAGCTATTGTATTTCATTTTCTTACATGAGTTATTTTTGACATTGCTTGCTAGCAAAGCAAGTTGACCCACCATGTCAAAATAAAACCCAGGCTTTACACGGTTTGTTGTGGGCCTCTTCTAGAATTTCATTAGGATATCGTGGACAGTATAACTAAAGCCTTTTACAAATCCTAGCATAGGCCAAGGTGCTTGTTGGTTACGTCATTGAAATATAAGAGCTCCTTTTCCACATTCAGTCTCTCTGGAGAGAGTCCCCTCCCCAAGACTAATATCTATTCTAATTATCCGAGTCAACTTCCATTTCAGTTGTCTGTACAGCAATGCTGTAACAGGGACAGATTATCAACCTTACGCCATAGCCACAAGTTTAGAGTACATAATTGTTTTTAGTAAGGATATCCAGAATAAAATTAACATGTATATGCTCCTGTACTGAGCCCACAGACACCTCAGCCAAATCACAAAACTAAGTCTGAGAATTTTAAACTAAAAACCACATGCGGTGGTCCCCTCTGACCCACATGTTTTGGTTCCTTTTTTATTTTTTTAAATCAAACACTAATTTCAGACTTTTTGCCAAGTCTTTCCCTTTTCTGATTTCTAGGTTGTCCTGAATTAAAACATGAGCAAAAGAACACCCCTTAAAATGAAATAACCTACCACACCAACAAAACTTCTTCTCTTGGGCCTGGTCCAATATGAGGCCTTGGATTTGCGTAAATTTAAGGTTCCTCTGTTCATCAAAATGACAGTATTGAAACTTCCCATTAACATGTTGAGACTGACATTGCATAGGAAGGTAAGATAAAATCCATTAAATTGAATTAAAATGCTGTCATTTATATGGCTTTCATTATCAAGGGACCGAAAACTCTGATGTGCTATTTTAATGCTTCTTTTAAAAATGCTATTTGACTTAGTGCATGCTCCAGGAGTACTGATTATACATTTCTCTAAATGTATGACTGCTTTGCAGACATGTGCTCAGGTCTTTGGCTTAGACCATCTCTTCTAGAATGGAGAAATGAGATGGTTTAATTGATTAGATTTAAAAGTACAAAAAGTATTTGATCGTGTGTTCAAGTATCTTAAAATACGAGTATTTCTTTTAAATAAGGAATACTCCTTGCTCCTCAGAGAGCAAAGTGGTGTTAATGCCAGATTTAAAAAGCCAACTGTTTTTGTGTTGGTTAAAGCCTGATATACTCATTTTCCTTCACCGAGTCACTAGTATCTATTTTGGACTTTTTATGGAAGCTATATCAGAATATATATGCTATACATCTGTCAATAATTTAATGCTTATATGAGCGTTGTTTGCTAAGTACAAAAGCTCTTAGGACAGTCTTAATAAAACTTTGTAAAATACAGTTCTAAAAGGAAGGTGCCTCTAGAGATCATCTAGTCCAACTCCCCTGCCAAAGCAGGTTCATCTAGGCAAGGTCACACAGGAACATGTCCAGACACATCTTGAAAGTCTCCAGAGAAGGAGACTCCACAACGTCCCTGGGCAGCCTGTTCTACTGCTCTGTCACCCTCACAGTAAAGAAGTTTCTCCTCATGTTGAGGTGGAACTTCCTGCGTTGCAGTTTGTGCCCATTTCCCCTTGTTCTATCACTAGGCGCCACTGAAAAGAGACTGATTGCTCCATCTTCCTGACACCCACCCTTCAGATATTTATAACCATTGGTCAGATCCCCTCTCAGCCTTCTCTTCTCCAGGCGAAACAGGCCAAGATCTCTCAGCCTTTCCTAATACAAGAGATGTTCCAGTCCCTTCATCATCCTCGTAGCCCTCCGTTGGACTCTCTCCAGTAGACTTCTGCAATGCATTTCAGATTGTTTTTCTTTTTGTGCTGCAGGCCCAAATTGTAGTGTCTTAATTTAAAATGGCAATTAGTCAAGTGTTGGGGAACTTTTTAAAGATCACAAAAATGTACTCGGAGAATGTGTGTTGAGAGTAACCCCTCATCTGTGCTGTAGCACACTGCGGTGTTGAAGATCCTGTAGTGTGTTCAGGTAGTGTCTCTGAACACTCCCATCATTTTCTAAAAGACTTCTTGTTCTCTTTCTCTTGTGTCTGCCCATATTGTTTCCATGGTTTTAGACTCTTAATTTGACATAATCAGTATATGTGTAACCAGAAAGTTATCAGCTTTTTTGTTGGTAGGCTTATACACTGTCTACACTGTCATGAGGTGTAGCTGTAGTAGATGCATAGTATACCAGCTCTACTTGTTGTTTGTTTAGTTGTGAAAATGACAGAATGAGTTTCATTCATCCACACCTTGTAAAACAAGTAACCTGGGACCATGCTAGATTTAGAGTTTGTATGGAAGTCCATGTTGTTAGGATTTGTTTGCTCTTAGTGCCTGAGCTAGCTACAAGAAAATTCATCTCGATAAATGTCTTTGTGTACTTCAGTCAGTTTCTGATGAGGTAGAAATAGCCAGAGCAACCAAAGACTTGGCTGTTCTTTAGAACAACAACGTTCTAAACGTTCTAGCATTCGTCCAGACAGATGCCTCTTCCTGTGCACCTGTCTTACAGGGAAGACTCTCTACAGAGGGGCATGCTGACAACAGGTTAGCAAAATGAAGAGTAAAGAGAGATACTAAGACATTAAAATTCAAGCTGAAGCCATACAGGGAGTAACTTCATTTGCATAATAAAAAAAATGCCATTTTTTTTCATTCTTGTGAAGATGTTTGACAGTTTAAGAAATACAAAAGGAGAAATTAGCAATATTTATTCCTCACTGTGCAGGTGGAACTGCCCTAGATGTTACCATTTCATGTGACAGTATTGTTAGATTTTTTTCCTTCGGACTGTTATTTTAAAAATCACTTATTAACTACACGTATCTCAAAATACACAATGGAAAACAATCCTCCTCCTCCTCCTTAAAATAAATAGCCTAGAATTATTGTCATAGGTATTTATTATTGAGAGTAGAGGGACATTTGACAAAATAAATGGATTGCTTTTTTCTTTTATTTGGTTTTTAGTTTTGCATTTTAGTATCTGCAGTGACAGAAAACAAGTAAAACTGCTCAAAAGTTGATGAAAGGAGATGTGTGCATTGTATAATTGCCCCTTTGAAGGACACAGCTCAGAGTACATTGACATGGTGGAAAGAGTGCTGTAAGGGACCAAAAGAAGCTAAGTCCATTGTTTCACCCTGTCTTCTCCGATTCTGTGGTCCTGCTGAAATGAACAGGCTTTGAACAGATTGTTTGTAGCACCAGTGGTTTAATATTAATTGTCATTTCAACAGTAATTGTTAAATAACTTCCAAGTGTTTTTCAGAAATACTGCAAACATTTTTCTTCCATTTTAATACTAGCAAAGTGTAATAGATACTTTGATCCTTTATGAACAAAATACAGATAATTTTGCCTCTTTTCTCTGAATCACATTATCAATTCTACTAGTCAGTCGTGACTGCTGAAAGAGGTGTTTAGTAAGAAAACTTGGTTGCTTAGCAATGAACATCCTGAGAATTAAAATTTTAAAGCTGCAGTGTATATATTTCTGAGTTATAATATCTTAAAAACAGAAATTGGTAATAGCTTTCTTTTCTCTCCTTAAGTGTGCATTCATATTCTGTTGTCTTTGGAGAGAATGTAGATCATAGTAAACAAACACTAAAATCTCAGGGATACAATGTTATTCTTTATGATTTGCAAGATGAGCTTTTATTCCATCTTTGACAAAATTCTGAGGTACACTGAGTCATTTCTCAATTTTGTAGTTATCAGCAAAATCAAGTATTCCTCAAATTATTTATGGCTTTTAATGTTTGTTCTGCTTTTGCTTGTAAGTGTGATGGATCTTTTGTTTGCTTATTTTGGTGCTCCTGACCCAACAATGAGAGGACCCTCATCGTTTGAGAATCCCAACCTTATGCATTTGGGAACAAATTCTACCAAGTTCCAAGGCTGAGGCTGCAGGGGAACAGTGATGTTGCACAGATGAAGCGCCTCGCTAAGGGTGGAGAGGCTTCGGTGCAAGCCAGCTTGTTTCCTAGGAGCTCTTTGTGCATAAGTGTTCAGGTTGTAGAGATGGGCTCTGGAGACTGCCTGCCTCGTTTCCTGTGAAGGTGGCAGTTGATTCTAAAACAGATTATCTAAACTATTTGACAAAAGTTGCCTCTTCAGAAATTGACGTTGTGTGCTGAGCATTCAAAGAATATGGAGAAAAACTCCTTTTCTAGAAGTTACAGTATCTACATATTATATCTTTTTTTGATGGAAGATCTGTGAGGTATCTTGCTAGAAATGACTACAGTTGGTACAGACAGGAGCTTTTGACTTCTAGTGCTTCCCTCACAATATCCTAGACGGATACAAGGAGGAGACTTTTATACAACACTGTGATTTAATTTTTAAATAGTCTGAAGATAAGTAGAGATTTACTTAATTTTTAACAGATTTTTAATTCCCATCTAAAATATTTGAGAGATAAATGGTGATAATTATGTCACAGACCAAATATTTTCCACTGCTATGCAAGAAAGGGATGAGACAGCTAAAATTTCCCTAGTGGCTTTCAACTGAAGGCTGACATGAATGAAAAAAAAAAAAAAAGGCAAGATACTCCCAGATGAGTCATAAAAGTGGGCGTTTCCATAGAGTGATCTTTCCTAACAGATCCACCCATCTATCACTAGCGACCAAAGAATAGTGAACCACAGCACAGGACTGGCAGAGAGTCCTTCCAGAGACGCAGCACTGCTGCTTCCTTACACAGGTTGTATCTGAGCCGCTTTCTTCCGCAGCGTGACAGAAGTGAGTATGCCAGCAGCAGTGAGAGAAATTGTTCTTAGAATTAAATGTCTTTGTATTTAGGATTATTTAGATTGGACTATAATGAAACTATGTTCCTGTTAAAATAAGATCTTACTTTCAGGGAAGGACAAATTAAATTTATGATAAATTGCTTATATGATCATAAATAACAGCAGACTAGAGATATGTACGTGGAACTGAGACAATGCAACAAAATGTTGAAAATAGTTTCTATGCAGATAAGATATATTATTTTCCAGCTAAGAGAGAGGGGAAAATATTAAGAGCAGAACTTGTATAGTTGTCATTTACGAAAAAAAAAAAAAGGTTGAAAAATCTAACTATAGAGGTAATAGTGATAGTGTCATCCAGATTACTTTATTACTAAGTAAAATCATAGTCTGTTTGAGCCCAGTTGATTCAATTTCCAGCTGGGAAGGAACATACTTTGTTTGTACCTTACATTAATATTTAATTTTTAATAAAAGATGTAAATTTGGTCCTCTGAAAATTGGTTTAAATGGACTGCTTCTGGAAAATCATTTGTTGAAATAAATCAGATGGAGAAGTTAACTGTAAATTTGAGAACCTAAACAACGTCCTTTCTCTTCATCATACTTTCAAGGCTATTTCCAGTCTTAAGAACCTTTGGCTGATCATTCTTATGAGGTTTCCAATGGCAAAGGGGTTTCCACCTCTATTTACTAGAGGTGGAAAAACAGGCATGGTAAGTTTAACAAAAGCAAAAAACATTCTTGTGACATTATACTTAAATAAATGATAGCCTGAGAAAAAGAATGGAGATCTTTAAACCTGGACCAACAGAATAAGTATTGCTGTTTAGATCCAGGATCGTGCTTCTCATGCCTCCTCAGACCACATCTTTGCTGACAGAAGTTTCTGCAGCAGATGTAGCTTTAAAACCACACTCTCTCAGAAGTTTAGTACCTTTCATTTTTCTAGCTTTCAGTCTTCTCTTTGTCTGTAAGTTAGATCTAAAAGACGTGACTTTAACAAAAACAAGATTTATCAAAATGAGAAAAACAAATTTTTAAGAAATTATTTCATCGAGACTATGACATCATTATTTTTCATTACACTGGCTCCTGCGTTCTCAAGTCTGCTGTTTTACAGAGGAAAGCTCGACTTGCAGTTTTCTGGAAGTAGGCCTCTAGCTAAATACTTTGGTAATCAATTTTATCCAGTTACCTGTGTTTATATTATATAAAGAGCTTAAGATCTTAAGATATAAAGATCTTTAGATCTACATCTAAAACATGTACTGCTGTAGGTGCAATTCCTTTTAAAAACCTTTTCCCAAAGGCTCCGGGATGTCAGTTCAGCCCTTCACAGGTCACTAGAGTCTTCCAGTTTGTCAGACCTCTCACTAGAATTCCTTGAACAATGTTTCCCCTGGTACAAGACAAGCCTGGTCCTGGCACAAGTGTCTATCCTGACTTTCTGACAAAATGCAGTAACGTTAATCCTTGATTTTGAAATTTTGAGTGCAGTAGGTACAGTAAACGGAGCACAAGATGACTGGCATGTAGAACTTTTGTGCATCTTGTTATTGACCTTACCATGTCTAGCAGCCAGCTCGCGGTAAGCTTAATTTGTCAGTTCTGAGAGTAAAACCTTACTGAAAGAGGCTGAAAGGGTGTGTGTTAAATTTTATGCATACTGGAACTCCACAGAGTTGTTCCTGAGGCAGACAGGCTGCTCCTGCACTAGAAGGCTGTAAAGACAGGTTTCTAGTGAAAGTACTTGGTGGGTCACCCTTTTCTGGTTTATTACCTTTAAATATTACTGAGATATTCCATTAATTCCAGCTGTACATTTATTGTGTGGGAAGAGTAATTTGGTTTTTGTACGTAAAGTAACTAGGGGAGGGAAGGAGAGTTTAATTTGTGATTAAAGAGACAAGATAATTATATGCTTTATGATGATCAATTTTTACACAGAAATGTGAATGACTAGGGACCTCTACTGACTTGTAAACAAAATCATTGTAGTCGAGTATTTCACAGAATTTGCCAAAAACTAATCTTTTTTTTTTTTTTAAGGAACTTCATGTTGGTGTTGTTTATGCCAGAACACAGTAAGCAAAGGAAATTAACTCCTGCCTTGCGTAGACTTTTAATTGGCCAACACGATGCAATTGAGTATGAATTCCAGGTGGCTTTGGAAATGAAAGGGAACTGAGCTCTTTGGCTGGAAGCTGAACGTGATGACGGCCTGGTCTATGGTAGGGAAGCTGAAAATGGAGAAGAGGCACTCCAGAGAAGACAGAAATGTGGAACAAGATGTTGGGGAATGCAGTGCTGAATCTGAGGAATGGACGAGCTCAGAAAGTGAAGCTGATCAACCGTACTTCAGAAGCAGCTGTAGCAATACTCAGTGGAGAGAAAAGGAGGTTTCCAGCAAACCACATCGGCCACTCTGCCGGTCCCCTTGTTTGGATCGCCCAAGCTTTTCGCAGAGCAGCATCACACAAGACCTGAAGCTAGATGAATGCAAAACAAATTTGGACAAGGAATACCAAGCTAAAATGGATTTTGCTTTAAAGCTTGGGTATGCAGGAGATCAGATCCAGGCTGTACTGAATAAACTGGGAGCAGATGCGCTCATCAATGATGTTCTGGCAGAACTGGTGAGACTTGGCAACAAAAGTGAATCAGAGGGACAGAACAGTGCCAGCAGTACCACTAGTACTCTGGTGCCAAGAAGCTCTTGCCCAAAGGAAATAGCAAGCCCTGAACTGTCACTTGAAGATGAAGTTGTGGATAACAGTGATAACTTGAGGCCAATTGTCATTGACGGAAGCAACGTGGCTATGAGGTGGGTCTCCCTGTCACAACGTCTGAAAAGAATAAATCACTAAACTATTTATGAGAAAAATTAATATTGATGGAAAAGTCATTTTGAGTCGTGTAGTATATTTATACTGATGATACATCTTTAGTCAAGGCTTTTAATTATGCTGTTACTCCTTTATAGGTAATCCGTATTCCAATTCCCCTCTCCCCCTTTTCAAGCCCAGTTCTACCCCCTAATCTTTCTAGCAGCCTAGCTGTAATGTGCTCTTGTGTGGATGGGTTTAATTTTTTGAAGTCTTTGAACAATGTTGGAAATTGTTTTTCTTTAATGTCCAGATAGGACATTAAATAATGACCAAACGGGAGGAAAACCCGGTTCTTTCTAAAATGACATGTGATGTATGCTGATGATATGCCCTGGACTTCAGGGTATTTGAGCTCTGCTGATCAAGCCTGCTCAGAATTCAAACCGATTTAGCTGTGTCAGTACAGGGATGTGTGAGCTGAACGTGCTGACTCACACAGCTATGGTGCCTGTAATTTCAGACGTGTGAGCACACGTGCACTTGGCTGCGTGGGTCAACACAAACTCAAGAGATATCTGCCCCATGCTACTTCCGAGCCTGTCTGCAGAGTACACAGTGCAGCTTATCATTGAGAAAGTATGACTTTCTATGAGGGAGTTCTTTAAACAGTCTGCAAGACTTCTCCAGGTAGTGTTTGCACAATAGATTTCCTTTAGTATCAACCTTTAGTATCAACTCTAAAAAGAATTTGACATCCAAATTGTTTTTTTTTTCAATGTATTAAAAACATTCAGATTTTCATAGAGGTATTGAGTACTCAACATTGAGTACACCCTAAATAAAATTAGAATATTACAAACACCCTAATAAACCCAATAAACACCCTAAATCCTATAAGAATATTTTACTTACAGGATTTTCCAGTGCCCAGTTGTGGTTACATCTATCCAAAAGATGTTTCTGTAAAGTGGTATCACCTCTATCGGATTTAACTTTTTTATTTCCTTTTTTCTGTGCCTGTTGAATGTGCCAGTCTCTGTAGTGCTTGAGTTACTCCTGAGCGTAACGTGGCAGCAAATGGAGAAAAGTGTGTGTGTACTCTTACTATTGCATAGCTTAGAACTGACGCTCTATTTATAGAATCATGGAATATCTCAAGTTGGAAGGGACCCATAAGTATAATAAAGTCCAATTCATAACGAAATGCATAAGCATCTGAAAATTTAAAAGGATATTAAATTCTATAAAATCTGAAATGTACAAAAATCTACGGAAAAATGCTTTAGCAACTTTGGGGCTTCTGTATTCTTTTTTTAAGTTTCAAGGATCTGGACTACGCTGGTGGCCTTAGTTATAGAGATGGTACTAGATCTGTCTGCCTTTGGCCTGTTCCGTGTTACTTCATGTAAACGTTTGGAGCTTAGGAAAAGCACACGTGTTGCTACGGTCTGGTAATCTGCGATGTTCTATAATAATGATTAAAACATCAAAGTAAAATTTTGAATGATAATCCACAGAATAATACTAAAGACAACTTTAGCAAGATGCAAATCTCTTCATTATGCAGCATCTGCTCTACAGACTGAGAAGTAGTTCACTTTGCCAGCCAAACGGAAGTGTAGCAAAGAGGGCTGCTTTTGTTTGGTTTTTTTAGTAAAAGTGGCAGACCAATTATTTTTCTGAAGTAGTTACGATATTAATTTAAAAGAAGCAGAACCTTTAGTTTTTTATTATTCCAGCTGCCATGTTCTAAGGATATAAGGGAAAAGCCAAGCCTGTAAGGACAGGTAAGCCTTTCTAGTAGACCAGCTTGCATAACTGGAAAAAGACAATTGTCCAGAGCGATTGAGCCACGAGATTACAGCAACACTGCTACTTAAAACTCTAGAAATTGTGACATTTCATTATCCCAAAAGCAAAACCAAATAAATGTGAAGTTTTTCTGCTTTTTCATTGTATTAGCTGACCTATTGAAAAACATCACTTTCCCCAACAAATTGAGCTTACCTTAGGCCACAGCAGCTTTAGAATTAAAAAAAAACAAAAACCAAAACAACAAAAACACCACCACAAAAACTAAAACTAAAATTAACTTTTGTCTGTGCTGTTCCTAAAACTTTTGCATGTTCTTCAGCCATGGGAATAAAGAAGGATTTTCCTGTCGGGGAATTCAACTAGCTGTTGATTGGTTTCTGGAAAAAGGACATAAAGATATCACTGTGTTTGTACCTGCTTGGAGAAAAGAACAGTCTCGACCTGATGCACCAATTACAGGTAACAGATCAAGATTTTCTTTGATCCTTTGGTTAAAAAGAACGTAAAGCACTGCATTTAGACACAAGCCTGTCATCTTTCTGATGGGTGCTACATACTGGGCTGTTCATGTGATGTTGCACTGAACTGTTTGAAATGATCTCACTGATGAGGAAGCAAGCATGAAGTATCTGCACCTGTAAACAAAGCTGGGTTTCTGTAACATTATTAGATAATTTCAACACTTTTGAGAAGCAGCATTTATAATCTTCCCATGAGCAAACATTGGTAAGTGCAAGGAACTAATTCTTAGCGGCTGGGTGAGTATAAAATAAGTAGTATCAGGTCAGGTTCTCATTTAATAGGATCATCTTGAGCACTGAAGAGGCAGCATGTGTTTTGACCCACAGAGGCTACTCATGTTTTACTTTAGGCTAACAAGAAGGCCGTTGTATTACAGTAACAACTGAGTTCCTGGTGTGTTTGGGAAGATGGAATAAAGGTACATGCTTGTTTACAGAGGAGTAGAGTGGTTATGAAGCTTAAATATTGCATGCTTACCCAGTGCTTTGAAACCTCAGCAATAAAGAAGCATTCTGCATCGAGGTATTTTTTAGCAATAATGGGGACTGTATATGAACATTAATTAGAAAATATGTTTTCAGAAAGGAGAGCAAGAAGTTTCATATTTCAAAAGCTGCATTTCTTTTGGAACTTTAAAAGAAGCTGCTCAACTAAAATTATTTTACAGATCAAGAAATCTTACGTAAATTGGAGAAAGAAAAAATCCTCGTTTTCACCCCATCTCGAAGAGTTCAGGGACGAAGAGTAGTTTGCTATGATGATCGATTCATAGTAAAACTTGCTTTCGACTCAGATGGCATCATTGTGTCAAACGACAACTATCGGGATCTTCAAAATGAAAAACCAGAATGGAAGAAGTTCATAGAGGAGCGGCTGCTAATGTATTCTTTTGTGAATGACAAGTATGTTTTTTTTCTTCAAAAGTAAAGGAGTTTGCTAATTCGGAATCCTCAGTAAAAGCTTAAATTCACATTTCATTTCTTTCTCCATAGATTTATGCCTCCTGATGATCCTTTAGGACGCCATGGTCCAAGCCTTGAAAATTTCTTAAGGAAACGGCCAGTTATTCCTGAACATAAGAAACAACCGTGTCCTTATGGTAAGTGCCTAAGTCAGAAGGATTTGTTGTATTCAAAGGCAGGAGAAGCAAGCAGTTAACTGACATCTTGTCACTACTGGAGAAAAAAAAATAGCAATGTTTCATGCTGCCGTCTGTGTACCATATATATCTCTCTATATCTCAATTTTTATACCCTTCATACATATCTTAATAAAAGCAACACAGCATAAAATGAAGGATTAGCAGATACACCTTGTGGATAACAAAGCTTTTTGCTGTTTTATTCTGTTTTGTATTCAAGGAAGGAGATTCCTAACTATACAAACTGTGTTAGAGCTGTTTTGTTTTGTATAGTGTCAAGTATGTTGTCAGTATTGAAATCATGAGCCGGTAGGAAGAAAAGCGATGTGTCTCGCTCTTGAGGAGGTGTATACATGTGGATACAGGTAGCAGTCTGTGAGCACCTGTATATGCAGTAGATATAATTATTCCTTAGGGGGTTAATGCAGAAATATTAGCATAGAGAAGTGCTGAAAGATACAAAGAAAAAAGATAGCAGCTGGCGGTACTGATTAGTATTTGATCTATTTAACCTGAAAACACTTTTCTTCCAGGTAAAAAGTGCACCTATGGGCACAAATGTAAATATTACCACCCAGAACGGGCAAACCAGCCTCAAAGGTCAGTAGCGGATGAGCTTCGAATAAGTGCCAAATTATCTGCTGTGAAAACTATGAGTGAGGGAGCCTTGGCCAAATGTGGCACAGGGCCATCCAGCTCCAAAGGAGAAATCAGTTCTGAAGTGAAACGCATTGCCCCAAAACGTCAGTCAGATCCAAGCATTAGATCAGTAGCTGTGGAGCCTGAGGAAAAGTTATCAGTAGCCCGGAAGTCTGAGGCCAGCTCTGTCCCGTCTCTGGTTTCTGCATTAAGTGTACCAACGCTCCCTCCACCAAAAAGCCATGCAGCTGGTGCATTAAATACTCGTTCTGCAAGCAGCCCGGTGCCAGGTTCCTCACAGTTCATGCATCAGAAATCCTCACTGGAACATATGTCCAGTGTGCAATATCCTCCTATACTAGTCACCAATAGCCATGGCACCTCAGTTAGCTATACTGACCAGTACCCCAAATACGAATCGATGGGGGACCATGGCTATTATTCCTTACTCAGTGATTTCTCCAACTTGAGCATAAGTAGTATCCGTAACACAGATTATTACGGGGCTGATATGGACCAGGGGATGTATTCTAGAAACTCAAGCCCCTGTCCTGACAATTGCTTAAGCCATACAAGTAATGATTCTTATTCCTCTTACAATGACTTGTATCTGGGTGTAGCAGATGCCAGTCCAGAAGACAGTGTGAAGATCCACAGACTACCATCGCAAAATCGTCTTCAGCCTTTTTCCCATGGTTACCATGAAGCCTTAAATAGAGTTCAGAGTTACGGAACTGAAGAGCCTAAGCAATCCCTTCGCAAACAGTCAGTTTCCCACTTAGGCCTACATGCCCAGCATCCAGTTGTTGGAGCACGGTCCAGTTGTCCAGGAGACTACCCTGTGCCTCAAAACGTTCATCCATCAACTGCACAACCAAGCCGTGCCTTGGTCATGACAAGAATGGACAGCATTTCTGACTCACGGCTTTATGAAAGTAACCCTACAAGGCAGAGAAGACCCCCTCTCTGTCGAGAGCAGCATGCTAGCTGGGATCCGCTACCATGTGCATCAGACTCTTACACGTACCACTCATATCCACTGAGTAACAACCTCATGCAGCCATGTTACGAACCTGTAATGGTAAGAAGCATGCCTGAGAAGATGGAGCAACTCTGGAGGAATCCTTGGATTGGGATTTGTGGTGAGCCACGGGAACCTCATATCATCCCAGAACATCAGTATCAAACGTACAAGAACCTCTGCAATATTTTCCCTCCAAGCATTGTCCTTTCTGTGATGGAAAAGAATCCCCACATGACAGATGCACAACAGCTGGCAGCTGTGATTGTTGCCAAATTAAGAACAGGGCGTTAAAGCATTACAGCCTCTTTTGGATAAACGGAGCCAGACAGCGGAGAGGACCCAGTGGAAAACTTAAATGAAGAAGGAAGGGGCCAATCTATTGTAAATATTTTCTATTGAGACAGTATAAAATTCTGTACACAGTAGCAATCATATATATATGCTGAGGCACTATATAAGAGTTGACTGTATTGTAAATGTTAAGATTTTAAATCTAGGGATTTTTAATAGTATTTTATAGGAAATGCATACCTTGCTGCATGGATAGCTCGTTAAGAACCACAACGTCACATTCAGTGTCTCAAAGCTGTTACTGAAAAAATTGTTAGCAATTATATTGCATGTATTAGCGTACACTTTCAATTAGCTTACAAATATCTAATCGGCCTCTAAAAGTATGCTCTGTACACACCCAGGTGACTTTTAGAGTTTCAGCTTTGTCATTTGACACTGCCTACTGGCATATGAAATATTGAAGAAAAATTAAATTTGACAGAAATTAAAATACTCAATTTGTAAAAGGCAAAACTGACTTCAGCTTTCAAATGTCAATATTGTTGTCAGTCCTTAAATTTCAAAACTGTTCCCCAAGAATTTGAGTATCTATCGTTCAATACGCTGGCTCGATCCAACAGAAGCCAACTTCTTTATTAAATTAGGACCAAAACATGAGGGAATGTGAAGGCATGAGAGCCGTTCAGTAAACTAAAAGACATTTAACTGTAGCTTCTCTCTTCAGAATTGCCTCCCAGCTGTGCAGTGAGCAGCTGCTGACCCAGATGTCTAGACGAGCTGAACGTAAATCATCAGTTTTATGTAAATTGGATTACTTGACCTGAAGCAGTGGAAACTGGATGTTAACATGGAAGGTCATCAGGAACTACAGCCCTTCCCCTGGGGGCAAGGATGGTGTTTGGGTGAGGCCGGCATTCGGGACGGCTGTACAAGATCAGCTTGAGAAGGGAGCGGAGGAGGAAGGCTGGTTTTTGAAAAGAGATGCTACAGTTCGGGTTTGTGGCAAAGCTGGCCTGGTTTTTGCTCTTCAGATCCACGCAGAGGTGTGCATTTGCCTCATGAAGGCTTTTCGAGTCCCTGTTTCAACAGGTGAGATAATTTTGTGTGGCATTGTTTGCGCAACTGGTATCTTGCTCAGGGTGGAACCTTTGTAGCTAAATGTCTCCAGAAGAGGCATTTATTGTTTTTTAAGCTGCACTGACTGGACGCCCTTTTTTTGAATCCATTGTAAATTTCAGCATTTTGAACCATACTAACTCGATACCTCTCGAGCTAGGACTTGTTGACTTCTACTGTAGTTTTTTTCATGAAAGTTGAGAAGGCCTGGTTTATGGCCTTTTGTTTCTTCATGAGAAGGTGTGACACTGCCTAAATGTTTCTTACTGTGAAACACACGGAACGCGAGGCTGCAGTCAGGGTTGTTTCTGGTGTTTTGATAATGGCTTGCATGCTGCTTTCTAGTTATTTGTTTGTCTGAGGAACAGAGTTATATAATTTCTTCCACTTGTGTTATTGTAATGGTTGGTTTGATTCAAAATATCTTGTGGGCTCTTTATCATGTGCAAAATATGTTCCTGTCACATTAACAAACAAACAAACCACCACCAAAGCACAATTATAACAACTAAAGTTAATTTACAGATATTTGATAAACATATAATTTCACACAGGATAAATATCTTGTGTTAGCACAGGTATCATATATATTGACCGTGTCATTATGTATTTAAAATAAATTAACTAGAAGATGATTTGGTATTTACACTTGGTGTTTAAAAATAACTTAAGTTTTAATTAGTTGGTTATCATCTTTGTGATTGGGAAAAAAAAAGATAAACCTTCAGAGGTTGATAATAGTTGGGGAAAACATATTTAACTCTGGACTAGTTTTCAAAAACATTTCTTACTAACCAGCATCTCATATTTTTAATTTGCAATTAATTCTTATTCTCTTCTCTTGCATGGTGTAAGCAGCTGAGAGCAATGCCTCAAATAACCAGAAATGACCTTTTGTTTGTTGATACAAATTGTATCTCTTTTTCTTGATTGTATAAAAACTGTGTATAAAAAAGAAAAAAATCTAGATTAACCTCAGCATTACATTTTCACCACAATGTTTGTGACACCATGTGTCACAGGGAAGTAGCCCATGACTAATTATGGATCTTTTTTATTTAAAATGGGCACTTGTAGTTTATAGACAAAGACAACTTTTCAGAACCAGTTTATGATGTGCACAGATACTGTGTGTACACCTCAAAGCATTACATAGTTATCTTGAGTCTATTTATTAAGCAGATACATTCTTGCACTAAACTTTATGTAAAGATGTTGCTGTTCACTCATCTGCATGTGTTTAAAATGTAACAGTATAATTGCTATAGACCTGGCTTTGTTCTTAACAGATTAATTCATAAATTATTTAGGTATAAAATGAAGTTTATTGTGCACTCACATTTTCCATCTTGCATGGAATTAAATATTTGTATGTAGAAAAATGTTTGTTCCCTTTTCTCCCATTATAAAAGTAAGCTATTTTAAGAGCGTGTTTTTGATGTTTTCTAATGTGGAAAACTGAGCAGAAATTTCTGTATGAAGTGTGGGGTGGTTTATGGAGATACTCATTTTTGTAGGATTTGTCTAGTCGTTTTAATTCTCACTAACTTTTGTCTTACTGATAGAATAATTCCTTTTTGAACAATGGGAACGCTATGCCAATACAAACCCAGCACACCATTTCCCTAAGGCACTTTGAGGGCAAATTGTCGAATAAGGTGTTAGCATCTGTCACGCACAGAGTTACAGAACGGGCAGTGCAGCCTTCTGGAAATAACTTTCAAATTTTGTGCTTGTTTAGTCCTCCTTAAGAGGTAACGAAACTTTTGTATGTGACGTAGTCTTTCCTAATCTACTCCTTTCAGTGATAATTCAGCCATTCACATCTGTTTTCAGATATGTTTACAAGACAATTCAAAACAACGACACATTCATTAATCTTCAGCGCATAAGGTTAGATTTCTTCTTACATGGAAGAGTTGATCTTATAGACACCTGATCATAACTGTCTATAATTGTAAATATAAGACTTTGTATAAATGCTCTTTTTGAGAGCATGGTATTTAAATGTTTTTAAAGCTGTAAGAGAACAGTTCTACAAACTATATTTTAATAAAATCCATGAAATTACAATTCTGGATTGGGGGGGGCAGGGGGGGAAGTGGGAAGGTAAAATCCTGGCTCCTGCACTCAGCAAGAGTTAAGCAGGAGCCTTTAGTGCTTTACTGGGGCCAGAGTCTTCTCTGGGAGTTTTGATTTACTGGTCTTTCATCTTTAGCTATATTACTTTCACATAATTTGCCACTTAGAAGTGTATAACCTTAAATTAAAGAATCAAAATTTCAAATGCTTTATGGGATGTCAGTTTAAGTTATTTAATGTTTTTTGTAATAATTGTGTCAGTAATATATTGAACTGTACATAGAGGTGATTTCGCTACTGTTAGTCCCGTTGTCGTATTGAGCTGCAGTAGTTGGCTTTATTCATTTGTAGAATTAAACATTACTGTTTAATTGTTGTAAAAATTTTAAAATCTCTTTGGGTTTTTTTGATTTACCCAAACATAATGTAAGTCTTAATGACAAAATGAGTGAAAATGGATGTTAAACCAGTATGTGGTATTCGTAAATCTCTGTAGTAATAAGCATGCACTGCTCTAGTGGCTGCTGCATGTAGTTCACTCACGAGCATGGGTCTGTTTAGCTTTTGTAAAAATGCTTTTACCTGTACACTTAAAATAGGTGTGGGTTGCTTAGAAGGATGCTAATTAAAAAAACCAGACAAAACCAAAACATCTGTCTAGGTTGAGCTTTCCCCCTACGTACTTTTAATGCCAGGCACTTTGAAATTCTTAATGATAAAACTCAGAACACACAAAGAATCGGTCCAAATAACTCAGTTAAAAAATACTTGGTGACATGCACAGATGCCAAACCACGAACAGGAACAGTCCAAGGGGCCTGTTTTGACTATAGTAATTTTTTAAACTCCATGCTGAAGTGAAGGAACATGCGTAATTTCTGCGAGACTGCTCCATAGAGCAGAGATACTACTACATCTTGACTTGCCAAAGTTTACCTGAAGCATTAGTACTACAGGACTCGTAACAGTCAGATCATTGGATCTGCCACTATTATTTCGAGGGTGAGTGTTCAGCTTTAATACTCCTCTGTACCCATAATTTGTCTGTGTGACAGAGCCCTTGTTAACTGTACTGCTTGCAATATTTCAACTGGAAAAATACAAGCGCACCATCACATCAGTTATTTTCAAGCCAGTGTTCGGTTACCCTTTGGAGAGCCATTATACAATATCTATGATTTTAGTCTGTGGTATTTAAAGTTTGTAAATGTACTAAAATAATTGAGAGAACAATCTAAAAGAAAGATAAACTATTACCTGTTCCCTGTCTCCTCTGTGTTAAAGGTTTGCACAATTATTTAATAATATGAAATATGTTACACTTTATATATACATATATAAATTTGCTTATTTAATAAAACTGAGAGCCATTGGATAATTTGTTTCTAGCTTTTTATTTTGTAACCGTCTTTAGGCAAGAGCCACAAACAGCTGTTTTGTCCAAAACAACTGCTGTAGTCTGTCAAAATTATTCTCAATATTTTTAGCTGATTTACTGAAAAATACCCAGATTCTGAAATCAGACATAATGTTCAGATTTTCTATCTGTGCTTAAGACTGAAGGAATAGGGCAAGAGTTTTACATTTCTTTTAAGAGTCTAGGAAAAGGTATTACTTAGATCCCGCTGTCTCTGTCATTCTCTGTATTACACACATTTTCTTTCGCTATTTAAACAATTTCCCTTACTATGGAGGAGGTGACACAATGTCATTTTTTGCCGTTGCTTTGACTCAAAACTGCTTTAACTTGTTGGGGGTTCAGGATGAGTACAGCTAGCAAAAGGAAAGTGATATACAAAGATCATCTCCATCTGGATTTGTCTGAGCTTCTCACCGTTACCTTGTTTGCTCACACAATGGCCAAAAACCAGGTGTTTCAGAAGACAGCACAAAACCTGTATAACAAAGTTGCTTTCTCCTAATGCCGGGCCCTTTGTGCTTAATTTTCATCCTCAAGTATACCACTCCCAAAAGCAAGTACTAGATTCCACAGGACACTCTTGCGGTTCCAGTTCCCCTCCTAGCTGCCTTGGGGAATGAGAAAACAGACTATCAAAGACTTGCATAGCCAGGAACAAATTATCCTGATAAGGTCCCATCACTCTGTCCAATTACTTACATTTAAAAGAAATTTAAGAAGTAGGAAAAGCCAAAAGGGGTCACAGGCCACAAAAGCAGTGGACCTAGGCCTTAACTTCCTCAGCAATTCCCACCTGCATGATTCATTCCATATAGTCCCAGCTTCTATCTCCAATCCTTCTCAGAGCTTCCCTTAGGAGATGTTTTTTTCAGACAGCAAAAATCTGTCTGGAGAGACTGATTTACAGGGAGAAAGCAGTCTCCAGAAGTCCTGCCCAATGCGAAGGAAAATGTCAAGTCATTTAGGAATACACCAACTTTCCTTTCCCTACTCACAATATGCTGCTAGCAAAGAAAGTAATTAGCATGTGGTAAACAAATTCTAACCAAGTAAGCTTTTGCCAAAGGGGAAAATAAAAACTACATGTAGCACGGTATTTTGCCAGGATCACTCTTTCCTTTTTTACCTGTCAGACAGACCTCAGAAGTACCAAATACAGTAACTGTTTACTTACTTGCTTGCTTTTTAAGTCACTTGAACTGTCTGGCTTTACATGTGACGGTTATCTGTGCATTTATTATGTGTTACTCATAGTAATGTTGTCATTTCCTGGGGACTTGGGAGAGTAGCTACAAAACTGTTCCACCTGTAAATTAATCAACCACCAAGTTACATAATCAGAGCAACACATAATTGTCTGAGCTTTACAGTTCTGTTGTTTTAGTAGAAGCCCCTTCTTCACTTAAAAATGGAAACATCCGTGTTTCTTTTCTCCAGCTGTTCCCAACTTGTACTATTTTTCCTTTGTTTCAAGCCTGCTCCGCCCACCCCCAGAAACACTTTGTTTAAAATTTATGCCATTACTATCATTAAGTCTGTGTATTTGTTTTTTAAAGCTTCTGGCAGATTAGTGCTTTTCTACAAGTCACCCACAGCACTGGAGGTAACTATTTAATTTGACTCTGCAATTAGATCAAAGACCAAGATTTTTATTCCCTAATTCAACGGGTGAGGTAATGGCAGATACACAGGTCAGTAACTACAGGTAATGAAGAAACTCTGGCACCACATGATTTTACCAAGTAAACCTTTACTAAAAAGGGAAGGGTTACACAGAACACGGTATTTGCCAGCATCACCTTTTCCTTTTTGAACTGTTACTTTTGTTTGCATTGACAGACCTGAGAAGTACTAAATAAAATTATTTAAGTAATTTCATACTCTGCCAAATACAGTAATAAAGAACCCAAATCCTCTTCACTCAAAATTTCCTAAATAAGCTTGAGGAAATGCTGGGTAAAAGGAGAAATTTCTCAAAATGCTAGAAAGGGGAAGGGCTTAACATGAAAAACAAACAAACAAACAACAAACCACTCCTGACAGAAATAAAAGTTTCTTTTCTTTTGCATTACCACTGCCTGTTTTTAGGAAGGAATGTACCACCAATCTTCCATTTTTAACAACTTTTGGCTGTCTCGAGAAGAGTAACTGCAGTAAAACAGGGTGACAAAAAATGAGAACAAGGGAACGCTACTCGCATTACGGACGCTTAGCTCAGCCTTTGCTTGAGAGCCAGCCCAGAGCATCCACGGAGTCACTGTTTTAAACTTGCAATTCAATCTGATTCAATGTACTGCTAAAGTTTTATGTCCCTTTTTGTATCTCTTGGTATGCAACAGTAGCACGTAATGTCAGCAGCAGCTCTACAGAAAGAACTAAAAAGATGCAGTTTCACAATGCAGCACTGACCTGTTCTTGTTTCTGTTTAGTGTGTAAATACTGCAAAGCATTAGAATGACTCAGAGACAGGCTCTATCCTACCCTCCAGCAGATACACTTCCAACAAATTCTTACTGAATGCAATAAATACATCTTAAACTCCTATTTTTTGACAACTAATTGCAGAAGCCTACAAAGTGACAAGAACCTTTAAAACACATAAAAAAAACTGAATTAACCTTTAATACACATAAAGAAAACTGAATTTAGGAAAAACTAGCTGGAAGTCCTTTTTCTCAACAACTTTCCAACAAGGTACTCAAGTCCATTTCTGCAGCAATCACACTAGCTCCCAGCAAAGACCACAGTACTAGTTATCAGCCTCAGTGAAATAATGAGCAGAAATAACATCAAGCAGAAAAATTAAATTAAAAAGAAATAGTAGTGGCGGCCCTATCACTTGATAAAAACTGATTAAAAAAAAAAAAAAAGTCAAAGATATTCGTGCAGGTCAGTGCATTCAGCCGTGCTACCACTAGGCTTGATCTTTGAAGCCTCATGTGAAACCCTGGCTAGATGAGAACTGTGGCACAATCTTATCCTGACAAAATCGTGCAAACTCACATAGGACAATGTTAGCATCACTGACATAGGAAGGGCTCAGTTGTCTGGCTAACAAGGGCTGGAGGACACCTTCCAGAATACCCGAGTGAAAAAGGAAAAGCAAGGTCCAAAAAGAAGATTTCCCTTCAGCCAGTTGTACTTATTAACAATGAAAAAAATCAAGGAACACTGAGGGATTCTGCAGTACTCTAACTGGATTTGGCAAATCTCCACTAGAGCTAGAAGTTCGTGATAGTGTTTAAGCAAGAAAATGGTTGCTACACATGGAACTTAAAACACACCACCTTTATAAAGTATTGATTTTACATGGTAAAAATTAGTAAATCTTCACACACCCTATTTCCCCGTCACCATCACTAGTTCTTCCATGCCACTTATCTTGTGCAAGACTGAAAGCCGCAGAGCACTCTGCCGTCTTAGAAAAGCTGAAGGCCACTTTTTATTTTATGGAAGTCATTCTGGGTCCATAACAATCCTCCTGTCACAGGAATGTTCAGTTCTGCAGAGCTGTGAGAGGAAGAGAAATAAAGCACACAAACGCTGAGCTGGTGTGATTTTGATGGCACTTCGAGGGTCACAAGCTACCAATGTTACAATGCCTGTACACTGTGCACATGGAAACTAATCACCCATTCCTACCACTTTACAAAGAAGTCACAGAAACTAGTGCATTTACAGAGCCTTTCCAGGAAATTGTTGTTCGGTGGCACCCGCAGCATGCTGAGTCATTTCTAATTGTAAAAGGTGGCTCACTCAAACAGACATAAAATCCCTTTCCATTGCAGAAGTTACCCAGTTAGGACAGGAGATCCCCCACACGATGACCCATTTACATGCCCTGCTAACACAGCATACAAAGGACAAGCGAGATTTTATACAGTGTTCGCAGACATAAGGCACTGTCAAACACAAGGCTCAAAGAACAGTTGGAAAACATTGTAAAATTTTGGGCAGGGGAAGGTTTACATATGTGAAGGAACTGAAATCACTGCCATGTTGTTAAGTAGGTCAGGTAAGGGTTGGTTTAATAATTTTTATTCATTTTATGAGAATGATGAAGGTGAAAACTAAATTTTATCCATAAAACAAATATTTACAGGATCTGCTTGAAACATGGTATCTGACATTGTGAGGGACAAAAAGGGAAAATCTGGTTGTCTTGTGCATGTTTTTCACTATCTCTATTCCTGATGCCCAAGGAGAGCTCAGGCACTCCTAGCTACAACCTACCATCTCCCAGGATAAGAATGAATTCCCTGCCTACTCACTGTCTTTACCCTTCAGCACATATTAACCATCCCTCTGCCTCCCTGCTAACGCATCTCCTCCTTAGGACAACAAAATCCAGCCATTATCCATGACCATTAAATGCTGAATCCCGTTTTTGAAGTGCCAGTGCAATCGCATGACGCAATCCCTAAAACAATTGCATGTCAGCAGCTCCACTCTCAGAAAACTCTCCAAGAGGTCATGATTTGACAAATTTGCCCCTGCTGCCAGGTAAAACCCAAAGTGGACATGAACAAGCAGTGGTTATCACAAAAACCAAAACATCTGCCTGAGGACAACAGCCACTATCCAAAGCTTCAGAGGTCGCCACAGCAACACTGAACACAAACTCGGACAGCACACATACACTGCATACACCAGAAAACCCACCAAAGAGCACAGTCTTTTGGGACCAGGCAGAAAGGAAATGCAAGCTTTTCCAAAGTACCCAAGTATCACAGGAACATATATTAAAGCAAAACCAAAACCCCCTGAAGACAGAAAGTAAGTTTTGCTCTTCTGCAAGCAAGACTGAGATGTTTGGAAAGTTTTATTTATACAGCAACTTCAAGCTATATACCAAAAAACTCAATGCCTTTTCCAGATGTTCAGTACCGGAATAACTGCCTATAGAGCAGAGGCTGCTGCTCAGAGCTCCTCAGAGACAGATAATTTCTCCTTTAAGGTCAAAACACCTCTCAAGACAGTCCCTGTTCTGAGGAA
Source organism: Eurystomus gularis (assembly GCA_013400335.1). NCBI lineage: Eukaryota > Metazoa > Chordata > Aves > Coraciiformes > Coraciidae > Eurystomus > Eurystomus gularis. Next base: position 1,209,719 of record VZZY01007144.1, on the reverse strand, counting down.
ACACTGCCAAAGGCCTTGCAGACAAAGCCAACACAGAAACATCACAGCCACCACCCCGTGTAACAACCCAGCTGTCTTCCTCTAGCTGTTGGAAACCATTCTGAATTCAGCCTGTTGATGGGATAACTTCTCCTCCCTTTGATGTATACTCCTCGTCATCTGTGACTTCACAGACATGCTCTCATTCCCAGGACAGGGACTCAGGGGACAGACACTGACATCATTCTCTGCCTTGACTCTACTGCAGGAAGGTTGCTAAGAGCAAGCTCATCACAGCAGATCAACCACTTTTCAGGAGGGATGAAACTATAGCATCGCCAAGCAGAGTAACAGCACTTTATTACTTGGGGCTCGAGGCAGAAAGTGACTTTTCCACCACCGGTGCTACCTCGCCCTCCAGCCACTTGTTTGCCACTACTTTTTCCCAACAGTAAATCTGCAAAGACAGTGAAATATGTGACAATGGAGCGCAGCCTCAAAATTCACTGGTTTTGGCTGGATTAAGCTCTTTTTGAGCTATTGTGGTACTCTGAGATTCAGGCTGTTCTGTTTTGGAAACAACATGATTGTTTTGGGGAAGATCTGATGGCAACCCAGAGAAAACGTGTGTAAGGGGTTCTACAAGAGGCCAAACTGTGTGCTAAGAGGCAGACAGAAAAACAGGAGCAGAGAAAGAACAAAAAATGACTTATCCAGCAACCCTGCAGGGGGAAAACTTTGTGGATAGCTAGGCTGCTGCTTTCAGCGGCAGAAAGGCACATTCTCTGATTTTCTGAATCTCCAGTAACAACAGCAAAAGCAGAAAAAAGAAGTGAAACGCAGGAATTGAGATGGGCTGTTGATTGTCTCTCGAGTTCATCTTTAAAAGGGAAGGGAGATTGTCATCTGAAACCTCTTTTTCCTGGTATATAATCAAGGTTTTGCTGCAGATTCATAGGAACTATTTAATAAGAAAGACAGGTCTCAAAGAAGGCAGGCAGGATTCAGGCAGATGTTAAAACAACATAGATTCGATGCATCATAAGATCACCAAGTGAATAACGGCTGCAGCAAGAGGTTCTGCTTCTGTTACATGACTTGCCCAAAGCCCTTTGTCCAAATTAATGTCAAGCTTCATGCTCCAGGAAATCTTTTCTGCAGTTCATTAACATCATTAAGCCTGTGGAGCCAGAACAAGGATGGCCATGGCCTTTAGAAAGGGTGTGTCCCACTGCCTATGCCTTTATTTTCTTACGGATATTTTCAAAGTAAAGCATCAAATTTTCAGTCTCTCATACCATGCTGCAGTACCCTGCAGCAAGCCTGGCAGAACAGCTCTCTGTAGCTAGAGAAGTTGGAGGGCAGTATCAAAGAAGCAAATAGCAAACATTCCTTCTAAAAGAGCCCATACAAACCCCTTCTTGAAGGAAAAGCAGAAAACCCATGTAGTTACAAGACAGTGGATAAAGTTTCTATAGAGAAGAATACATGAGAAGTAGCCAAGAAAATCTGCTGCCCTCTGCCTCTGGGCATGTGAGGCAACCTTTCCGATGCCATGTGGCCTTAAGCAAATGGAGAAGCTGCTATACAAGGGAAGTAAGAAGAACGAACAAGCTGCTGCTTTAACACCCCTGGTGAAACTTGCATTGTTTCCAGGCAGAACTACAGGAATAATTCAGGTTCTGCTCCTTTTTATTTGTGGTAATGACAGGTTTTCCTCATGTTTCTCTCTGAGCTTTCATCCTTGGCCTCCTGGCAGCTGTGATCTGAGTGGCAGAAACTGTCCCTTTCACCCACACAAAGAGATGCAGAAATGTGTTACTTTTGGCCTGGTACGTGCTATATCATTTTCTACATGGGTATTTTCTAGTAATATGGGTTGCATGACACATCACACTTCAAAAAACAGCCAACTGGAAGGAGTACATGAGAAAAAGGAAACCACCTCCTTGGCTGAAAACAGATGAAGCTCCTGCAGTTGCTCCTCCCTGCGTCTTAGGCCGCATGGAAAGCCATTACTCGGGGCGGGGGGGGAAGCAACAGCCACTGGCTTTTTTCCAAGATCTGCACAATAAAGCACCGAAATCAGTATCTGGCTTGCCAACAATATACAATCAGTCCTCACCATGACTAAATCATATTTCAAAGTGCAGTACAGGAATCTTCCTCCAAAGGAACTCAGTGCTACTTGATAAGGGAAGCAAACTGGTCAATTAGTTTGATCTAGACAGTTGCAGAATTTGATCTGCCAACATGAGAGACCGACTTGTCTTTCAACAGATTATTTGCTGTTTGTGACCCACTTGCTGAAATGGTTTACTGGCAGGCCAAGAAACAACTCTCAGTCACAGAGCTAAAAGGACAGCGTAATACCTGCTAACTTATGAGAACTCTACCATTTAATGAAAATAAAAGCTACTTGGACTTTTCTCCCCTCCTCCCAGTCAATCTCAGGTCAAAAGATCTTCAATTCTACAGACAGGGCTTAACACTGAAACAAAAACTTTCTCCGCTGATACAAGACGACCCTGGGCAGATAGAGCTGAGGCAGGATACGCACTAGCAGAACTGACTCAGAGGAATGAACCATTTCACTCACCAACTCAATCCTACTTTTCTAGTATAAAGATTACCTAGACTGCCACGCTAATTCTTCACAGCATCAATGAAATTCTCTGCTCTGGCAAAGGGTGCCTCTACTTCCATCATTCAAAAGCAGGCTAGAGCCAGCCCCCTGCTCTGCTGGTGCAATTGCGCTTTTCTTTAAAGGAGTGCAGGTTCTAGGTCTTTCAGATTCTGTTGTAACTACTCCAGCCCACTCTCCACTCCCGCATCTCTGGCAATAAGGGAACAGGGGTTTGTAACGAGAAACGGTTTGTCATCTCTCCCTGCTCCTGTTCATGCCTAAATATGAGGAAACATGCCTCCAGCCATCAAACTGTGCTCCTTTACCATAGGGTTTGCCTTTTCTCCAATATCACAAGTAGTTCACAACAATAAATTAAAATTAATCCACCTTCTGGATTTGCCAGTGGGTTGACTCCTCTTTTTACTGTCTTTTAGGGTAGAAAACCTCTTTGAACCAGTGCTGTCCTGCACAGCTTTACAGTCAGGACACCACCGGTGCCTTAAGGCAGTTTAGTACCTTTGTGCCACAAATGGACGCCGTGCAGAAGCCGAGGAGGCATGAACAGGAAGAACGGGATCATCTGAAGCAAAGCCTCAGGTTCTTTTGAGGCACCTTCTGGATAACGAGGTCTTGTAACTTACAGGAAAAATCACATAAGAGCAGTTACAAATCTTGTCATTGACATTATTTAAAATGAGGTCTCTTCAAAGACGACAGCAGCAAGTTCTGATTAAAGCAAGTTTCAAGACAATTTATAAATTCCTAGATGCAATTAACTATAGACCTTTATGGCAATTTCACCATTTAATATTTGCTGAAATTTGTTCATATTAGAAAGAAAAGGCGTGCGGCTATCTATGCAGAAGACTATTTTTGAGACAGAATCACAGAATCACAGAATTGTTATGGTTGGAAAGGACCTCCAGGGTCATCAAGTCCAACCTTGTCCTAGCATCACTCTAACCACTACACCACTACACCAAATCCTCTCTAACCACTACACCATATCCTCAAGCACTGCATCTATTCGTTCCTTAAACACCTCCAGGGATGGTGACTCCACCACCTCTCTGGGCAGTCCATTCCAGTGCCTAACCACCCTCTCAGTGAAGAATTTCTTCCTAATATCCAATCTAAACCCCCCCTGACGCAACTTGAGGCCATTTCCCCCCATCCTATCATTACTAATTTGAGAGAAGAGACCAACACCAGCCTCGCTACAACCTCCTTTTAGGTAGTTGTAGAGGGCAATGAGGTCTCCTCTCAGTCTCCTCTTCTCTAGATTAAACAAACCCAGTTCCCTTAACCGCTCTTCATAGGGCATGCTCTCCAGCCCTTTCACCAGCTTCGTTGCCCTTCTCTGTACCTGCTCCAATATGAATATGAGACAATATGAAAACCAGCATACAGTGAGTAGAAATTGGTGTGACCTTCGCTATTTTAAGTTTTCAGGACACTACTTTTCCAGCATACTTCTGCTGTGCTTGTCTTGGCTGCTACCATGTTCCACCCAAGAAACGGCTGAACTTTGGGGTTAGCAAGATGATTCCTTATGCACCTGCTCTATAAATTGCTTTGGTTTTCACCACAGTAAAAGTTCAAGAAGTACAAGTAATTCTATGCTACACAGAACAGGCAACACACTCTGTGCAGGTCTGCAATGCAGCAGTTAGCGGGGACCCATTCTGCTTCCGTAACACAATCATGAGGCACTGCACCGCAGCAAAAACCAGCTCCTAGGCGATTTCTTCAGGAAGTCAGCTACATGGTGTACTTCACTTTCCCTCTTCTTTGACTTCCATGGTGCATGATGAGAACAGAATACTGTAGGTAAGCCAATAATACTCTTGACCTTAACTGCAAGATATTTGCTGGTGGCTCAGAGTTCCCCTCCCTTTTTTAAAGCAAGGTTTCTAAACCAGCTTGTGTAATCGGTTTTGCCAATGGCAAGCTCTGTGCCAACATTATTGTAAGCCTCTCTGCAAAGCACCACAGTGGAAATTCCACCCTTGCCCCCCGGACAGGCATTGCAGAAAAGCTGCAGTCCACTACTTTGCGCTATAAAAGGAAACGGCAGTTTCCTCCTAACCATAAAACTGTGAACAACCAATCTACACCAACCACCCTGTCATGAATTCCTTAATGTCATCACATGTTTTTTCATATCCTTGCAAGCGCCAAGTAACTAAGCATTACCTACAGGAAAAGCACCAAAGAAACCACAAAAACCAGGTCCCTCCAGCTGATCACTTGCAGATAACAAGAGCAGTGCTTTCCTACGCGTGAGCGAGAATTTATAATGCAAATCAGGTTTGTCTCTTCCAGGAACAAAGGAGCTGTGTGCCTTGGCAAACTGTTCTGGTTACCAGCAGCTTATATTCTCCAAGTCAAGGAAGTGGCCACAGTCAAGTGGTGTAGGCAAGTACTATGGCACAGAGTGCACTGCTTCCTGAAGATAACTCACATTATTCCGAGGTTCTTACCTCTGCTAATTATCTTTAGCAGGATTTCCCATTAGTTATACGAGTACACCAGAGAGCGGAAACTCCTGGAAATTTGTACACTTCAGCTAAGCCTTCAGACCAAGAACCTCCTGGAAACCTTCAACTGGCTGACAGTTTTTTCTATCCTATAAAAACACATTTGCTCTTCTTCTGTTGACAGGTTGACCTAGCATTTCCCCACAGCCATGTCTGTTCTGTATGACTTGCTGCTGCTTTTCATATACCCAGAAGCAAGGACCACTTATTTCTAATCTGCTGCAAGCAATGGCATCATAAACAAGTCCTAGAAAGCAAAACCTAGAGAACATTACCTAAGGTAATTGTAACTGAGATCAAAGACCTGGGTTGCCTGTATTCAACCGTGTTCAAAAGCAGATGCACAAGTAAGCACGCAAGCGCAGAACGGAACAGTGTTCCCGATTACCCTCCCACCTGCCAGCAGCTTGTGAATCAGAAACTCGCTGAGCCAAAGGTCAGCCTCGTGTTGAGATGCACTTGCTGATGTGTGGGTGTTTGTTTTGTGTTTTGGGCTTTTTTCTTCAGATCCTTTGAAGATGTGTCTTTGCAGACTATTCAAGCAAGAATCTCAAAGCACCTTCACAGGCATCATAACTCCCAAAACCACAGTTCCAGCTTCCATGTTGACACTGTAGTCTTGAAGCATGATAAGGAAAGCAAGTTTTGGAAAAACAGAAATCTTCCCCACTTTGGACATTTAATGCAAAAATCCTAATGAGTTTTACCTCCCAAAAGTCTTTTCTACTAGCCTTATTTGCCCCCCAAATACAAAGAATTAGATTACATTTGCTCTGAAGTCACAAGAGATGACATTAAGTCATGGACAGATTGGAAGCTTTACCAAGTTACCATTTAATCACAACATTCAACTACTGCTTGCCAGTGCTGTAAAACCTCCAAGACTTGAAGTGCTTCACATAAATTGCTGCAATAACCAAGCATCACAAAAGCAGATAAAAGTGTCGAAGTTTGACAAGGAGAAAGGAATATAACACTGAAGGTGCAGCAGGACGAGGTGCACCCAATGGTTGCTTCCTTCATGATTCTGCTTTCTAGTTACTAGGAACTATCACAGAACTCTAAACACAAAGGACTTTTTCTTGTTGGAGCATAACCAAATATACCGGAAACACTACCTAGAAAACATCTCCAGGTCAGCTGCCAGCATTCACAAATGAGCCTTTCTTATGAGGGGCTAACAAGCAAAACTCGTAACAGTGGTAGGAAGAAATATTTAATGGGAACTAAATGAAAGCAGCCAAAACCAAAGGAAAAGCAATGAGAGCACAGTTAATTACCTTTCTGATGACAAAGCAATAGAAACCACAAAGTGTTTTACCAGCTGCAGAAGCAGCCAGCAGTATACTGATGGCACAGGCTTTTAAGGAATTTGCAATATAGAATGTTGTCATGGTGATAAATCTCAATTCTTCACCTTCCCTGGAGAGTACAGGAGCGTATTGACGCTCCTGGCACTTGCATTCAACAAAAAAACCCCAACTACCTACTCACTCTCACCACCACAGATGCTGGAAGCTGCAGCAGAATGACCACTGGTATGGGGAGGGAAAAGGAGCCAAAGCAGCTGGGGCGCCAATGAAAGAACAACCAGATCACCTCTCCAAACACCTCTCCACTAGAGGACTGGAGGTAAAAGAAACAGACACAGATTACCAAAGATCCCAAACCACTGCTGTTACCATGTAATGTGTGGAATAAAAACGGCAAGGATAAAATACTGGTAAGCACATCTGATGCAAAAATCGGACAGCACCACAGCAGTAGTTTCTGCTTGCTGCTTTCTCTCCAAAAAGACACTTCTCAAGAATCCAGAAATAGCAAAGCCTAGTGGCTTTTCTTCCTCCTCTGTGAGTCTTTTGCACTACCCCTCCTGCTATCAAGTTTAGCCTGTTAGATAAGAGGAATTTGGCAAGGATGGAGTTTGTATAATCTCATCTAGTCTGCCTTTCCCATGGAAGGTTGGACCAGATGATCTTTTCAGGTCCTCTCCAGCCTGGGCTTTCCTGTGATATCATATTACATGGAATGGATCGGAGATGCACCTTACTGTATCACGTTACTTGGAATGGAACGTGAGATGACTTACATTCCATGACAATTTGAGCAAAATTTTCTGTTCTTAATTCTATTCTGAATTTTATTTAACAGACATGTTTCCACACTCAGTCTAAAGCTGTAACTAACCACACTTCAAACCAGCACTCACTGTAACTCCTGTTAACACTAGCAAAGGTATTGTTGATGTCCAAAGCAAAACGACAAAGAAATGTTTGTTACTAGTTTAGTGAATTTTCATTAATAAATGAACTTAGCAATAAGGGTTGTGGGTTTTCAGACAGCCGCCTTTAGTATGGCCAAGTTCTAGCTCCTTTAACATCTACGTCAGTGGTATGATATAAAGTTTATAGCTAGAGGAACTCCTTTGCTTGTAGAGCAGAGCCTCAAATCATTAGGGGATATTTAATTCCTGTTACTCTAGAAAACACTCCAAGAAATACACTGGGATTAGAGGACACCTGAAGCCTACAACCACATGTCAGAAAGGGCACATTCCAGCTGGTTTCAAGTAGCAGCTTACAAACAAGCCAGAACAGTGAATCACACCACTCCACGTACACTTCATTACAGCCTCCGTAATGATGATTACAGCTACCACGCAGAGAAAAATCAACTGAGCTGATGAGGATCCGGTTAAGAAACCCCCACCCGTGTCTCACCAGAGCCTGCTGGCTAGCTGCCGAATGGCACTGATTACCGTAGCCAATCAGAATTCTGCTGCAGCTTCTTATTCCTATCGGTGATCTCACCTCCCTAAATATCAAGTCAAAACAGCTTTATGTTTAACGTCTCTGAGACAAAGTATTCTATCATTTGTGATTACACTGAGAGTGCTGGGCCTCTGCAGACTAGAAGTCGATAAGCAAATTCCAGGATTTTGCCTTATTCTCAACGTGGAACATGTTGCAAGAAACATGATTCATGGCTGGCTCTCCCGCTAAATCAAAAGGGGTTTTTTGAATCCAGTAGTCTTTTGGGGAGGATAAACTATCAGAAGACAAATAGTCACCTGCTCTCTTTAAAGTCTGAGAGAAAATGTACACAGTCATCAAAGCACAGGTCTTGTCAGTGATTAACATCATTCAAGAGCACTCAAAAAGGATAATTCATTTAACCTCTCGATACAAAGAGAGGCAGGTTTGGTCCTGCCTCTCACAGAAGTGTTGGAGCCCAGGACTTCATTGAAACTAATCTGAAGACAACTCTGAATAAGTGAAAATCTGAATACGTGCCAGAGGTCTTCCCAGTGCAACACCCCAGGCTGCATGACTGTCATTGTTATTCACATTTTTTGGAAGCTACTATATTGGGCCCACCAACTACAGGGGAGGAATCACTGATTAGAAAGTTATCCTATCAAGTGTTTAAGAAAATAACTGCCATTCATTTCTATTCTGAAGTGTTCTTTGTATTAAAATTCATATAATCCCATCTCCGATTGTGTACGCGATGAAACTGATTTGACAGCTTACAGCATTCAAGTTCCTCCAACTTCAAAGGATGAAATAATGACCCTATTAAAATGTCTTCAATGGAAAGGTTTACCTGGATAAGCTTCATTTAGTAACAGAGGTGATCTAACTAAAGCTTTAGAGAATGCTACCGTTATTTCCATGACAACCTGTGTTTCTTTAGTGAGGTCAGACCTGCAACTTAAATTACCAGCTGTAGCTCTGAAAAGGTCACTGAGCAACGCTAACATACTGTGGCTGAGGATCAGAGCCCCAGTTAACAGAAACCGAGTTTTCAAGCCTGCTGAGGCTGTGCTAATAACTTCCAAACTGCTGAACAGCAGTATCTCTTAATCCTTGCAATGGCTTCTTTTAGAAAGAGCAGGAGGAGTAATAGTAAGATTATAAGATGCCTTTCTCAAAGGATACCATGGAAATCACATTTTTGATTGCCAATTACGCCACTGCATTTAACTTCCAGATAGTGCAAAAGACGCAAGGAGTGCAAAGCAAAAGTACATTCCCAGAAGAGAAGAGCAGCAGTGAAAAGTGGCAGCTCTCAGACTTGCTGACAGGAAAAGATGAGGGAGACAAACGCACAGAGGTTAGGTGTTGAGTATATTCTTTCAGCTTCAAAGAATGACTGTTAGGGCTTCGTGAAGTAGGTTCCTATGACACTGGTGAGCTGTCAGAGCAACAAAGGTAGCAATAACTTCTGGCTGACTGTCCATCAAGAACGCACGCATACTGTTAGATGAATGCAGTACAAACCAGCAGGAAGAATCTCCCATTGTGGTGAGAGAGGGTGAGGAAAAAACAGTTTGTCTCATGCTGGGTTAACTACAGGATGAATACCTGGGAATGCAGTGACTTAGACCTTACTCGGGAAGCATACTATCGTTTCCATTTCAAGCATACAGAAGAGAGATACCTTTGCATTCACTGACATGAAACTCTCAGCATACTCACAATCCCCGTTACGTACAGCCAGTTCCTTCCTCAGGTGTTACAAAAGCAATCTGCAGTCAACCTCTTCCTGGGCCTACCTTCTCTCCTCATCTTCAGGCTTTCTCACTAATGGACTTTAAAGTGCTTCAGCAAACCACAGCACATTTTAGAAAGACTTCTCTTCCCTATACGAGATTAGCTAGTCTGGGAAAACTGACACTGGGAGAGGCTAAACGACTTCCAAGGCTTCTAGTCCTGAACACTTTAATTGCAAGCCCACAGTCCTTCCCATTAAATGTTATTCATCCCAGTGTATCACCAGGCAGATTCTGCACCAGCTCTCAGCAGCTTGCTTTAAAAAATTTGCACTCCAAGACTAGTAACTGCAAGGGATCAGCAGACTGCCTCCTACCAACAGCATCAGACAGCGCTGAAAGTCACCAGCACAGGCTGAAGAGCTGAGCGTTATGCTACTACACCAGCACTGCAACGGTCCTTCCAAACACACACATTACTTGAAAAATCCGTAAGAAACACAATTAGTAGATGTTAGTGATACTAGTAGATATTGGGTCAAACTAGTTAGTCAAACAGAAGTAAAAGGAAATCTCACCAATTTTTCACATCACATAGACAGAGAGACAAATGCATTTCATGGTTCAGGGACAAAGTCCTGCCCACAGCACTACTCACTTTGTATTGGGAGACTGCCACTCATCTCTCGCTGGCTGATCAAGCAGAGACATCATGGAATAATTATTCAACATAAGACCATCAGGGTCATCTGTTTGACCTGGGAGTTTCCCAAGAGGAAAGTCTTTCCACCGTACTTCATCTGGGAAAAACAGTACATAAGAAGTGTGAGCTCCCCAGAGAGATTTAAAAAAAAAAAAAGATCCCCCCAAGTCCAAAAATACTGTCTCATGCAACTCGGCCATTCAGCAAAAATGAACAGTCTCAGGTACTCAGTTAAATTAAGTTTGAACTGCAGTTTTAACTAGTTTTATTTCTAACCTTACTACCTCTCCCAAAGACAGTCGCTGCAGTACGTGAGACACCAGGGACACACCTGGAGTCACGCAACATCACACAGCGCAGCTCATCCAAACCACTCGGAGAGGACGTCCGTTAAAGAAACCCCACAGTATTCTAGAGCAACCCTTCATACTTACCATTTGAAACATGCACACTGACTTACATACGTTAACTAAAAAAAACCCACTCTGCATACTTCTGTAAATGGAAAGAATTTCCATTTGCATGCATGAAAATACAAAACAGCACTTCTGTATCCAGCAGCTCATTCTTCCAGTGAGACTAAGCACCAGCTTCTTAAGGACTTGCTGAGACTAGCAGCTGCACAGAAACGGTGCAACAGTGACTAAAGAAGAACTGAAGCCACAAAAGCAGAGGACTGTAAGGCTGGGGAAGCCTAATCATCCAATAAAGCAATTCTGGAGTGACAGGTGGGCTGGGATGAGATGGCAAAGAAAAAGAGTATGTTTTGGAAATTCTACTACTTGTTCTTTACGAGCACCTATTGCTGTTTCCTCTCCATGGCTTCAGATCTTTAAAATTTGGCTCCCAGTGAGGGCCAGAAAATGCACAGTGGGAAACCATCCATCACAACTGATAAGATCAGTGAGTCCACTCCTTTATATTGTAGAGCCAAAACTTCAAAAAGGCAGTTACCAATAGGGAAATTTCCCTTTAAATTTCATTCTTATTTCACGTCTAACTACATGAAAGATGCAAATTATTAACGTGTCATTGTTTTGACAATAAGATTTCTTAAGTCTACCTGCTTTCTTGATACCAGAACACTTATTTCTGGAATGCTTACTAGCAGCTCAGCAAAGACCAGCAGACAGAAGCCTTCAGAAGGTTAGGCACTCTGCTCCAGAGAGCCAGCAATAATTACACAGACTGCCTGAGATCCCTGCTAATTACAAACAACGTGACCATTTCTTTCTCTCAGCCTGAGACTGATTTGTTTTGTGTACCTGATACCCCAAGCATTGCTCTAAAGATCCAGCAGATTTATTTGGTTTTCCTTTTATACCGTTCTTGGGCATTTAATAGAACAAAAAATCTTGACATAGGATAGCATTTTCTAAGTGTTATAATTTTACAGTTAAAAAAGGGGCAGAAACAGCATTTGGTAACATCCACATCTGTAAGGCATATTACCATCATATAGATACTTAACAAGCTAAGCCCTCTCTTTGGGGAACAACCTAGTAAATAGTTGATATGTCACATATTGCCACGGGTTTGTACATACCGAAGTCACTGAAGCAGAGGACAATTTGTTTCTGTTCTCAAAACATCCAGCTCTAACAAGCTGGTCACATAAGTATAACTAAGCCAAGCTGCTTAGGTAGATTTCCTTTTTTTTTTTTTTTTTTCCTTGGGAAAATTTCCCTGTGATTTGGGTACAAGAGTTCATTGTCTTCTAATGGCTGCTTTTCTTCTTCTTCCTTTAATATCACTTTGCCTCCAACACCTCTCCACCAACCTCCTCTTGCCTTCAAGTCCCTCCATAAAATCACTCACCTAAAAATCTCTGCTACAGAATGCTACACCCCAACGAGAAAGTAAAGCTGCCATAAAAAAGCTAAGAAAACATTGGATACACTCTGCATTCCCTTTAAAAACACACCTTGCTCCTTTCTTTTGTTTGCCACCATGTCATAACAGCAATTTTCCTGGAGCATGGAACTTACTGGTGCATTCCAGCAAAGCCAAACTGCTTTCAAATACACCCAAGTCTGGCAAACAGAAGTCCAAGAAACATCCATATTTTCTTTGCCATTGACAGCTGGCATATACCCACAATTGGATACACTGAAATTTTAAACAGTTTGGAAAAGCCTGATTAAAAAAAGAAAATAATGAGACAGTAACAGCATGCTACTGGAAAAAGCACTCATAATATTTTAAGAGTTTAAGAAAGATGACTCCTGCATATAAACAGAAGACTGTGGAAAAAACCAACCAACCAACCAACCAACCAAAACCAAACAGTCTTCAGTGACTTGGCATTTAGATGATTGTGAAGTACACTTTCATTCTGGCCAGGCCCAGGGCCTGAGATGCCTTTGCATTTCAATTAACACTTGCCAGTGATGAAAATTGTCTAAGTCTTACAAAGTCATTTGTTACCTGCAGTGATCTTCCAGGCGGACCCCTGCAGTGCTGCTCTTTTCTCAGCAATAGCCACCATGTTACTGGGATGGGCAAGTCCTTCCAAATTATTTGTTTCAGTTACCATCTCTTCCTCCTCCTCCTCCACCTCCTCTACACCATCATCTCTTTCCAGCACATCTTCCTGTTTCTCTGCAGTATGCTCTTGATTTTTAACCTGATTGTCTTGCCTGGCCCTCCACTGTAAGCTCTCTATAGTGTAAATTGGCTGTTCACTGACATCTGAAGAGAGGCCTGGACTGGACAAAGGGCCAGTTCCTTCCGTATAAACAGAGGTGAGATAGAGAAGGTTCTTCCGTGAAGAACGTGGCAAGCGAGGTCTCATGATCGTGAGGATCCTAGAAAGGAAAAGGGCAATGTAAAAGTCTTAGAAGCAAAAAATACTCCAGATGAAGGTTTATCAAGCTGAGCTGCCTTTTAAATGTGCTTCCTCCAGGACAGCTCTCCTCTAACAGACAAATCTGATTACTCCCTGGTGGGTGAATGTTGGAATACTCCCTCTTTTATAATTAAAATTAAGGACATGGTATACTTCTACGTGAATTCTTGCTTTGCTCTTTGAAAGTTACCACCTATGCTAAATTCCTATCACCCGTATAAAGGACTCACATCTCTTGCTACCAAGTCACTTTTCTTCTGACCAGGTTGCTTCTTTAATACCTCCCCAGACAGTCTACATTTTCATTTTGAAGGTGCAATCCTTTTCAGTTATCCTCCTTCTTCTCTTTGTAGAATCACTGAGGATACGAATAGCAAAATGCAGGGCTTTACACGCACCTGCCACAATTTCTACTAGATGCAAAGGAAGGGCAGGGTATGTAGCTGTAACTCAGCGTATCACAAGGGAGGTGGCCAAAGCTGTTACACTTCACTGCTTGCTGTCCCTTTTCTAGGTCACAGGATCCAAACTTACAGCTGAAGAAGGTGTGGGGTTGCCCAGCAGGGAGCTTCCAAGCAATTATCTGTCAGTCTGATCCACTGCAAAGGAACTTTATGGAGGAACAGCTCCTTTGCAGACACCTGTTTGTTACACTGTTGTCGTTTCTTTCCTTAAAAGAAGATAATGAAAACAGTAAGGTCACCAAATCTCATTAAAATATGCCCATCCTTTTGTGTTTTTACAGGAACACTCATCCTCAAATAAGCTAGCATTCCAATCCAAGACCAGATGTACTGACCAAATACATCAATGTTGTTACGAAAGACTCTTCAGCGTGCTGGCAGTTAGGTTGGCTCCACAAGATGTAACCACAGTGAGGTGCAGACACTCCCAAGCTGGTTGTGTGCATGCCATCCCAGACAGGAAAGCCACAAGATGCGTTTGCGCAGTATTGTCCCAAACAAACCACTTCTGGGACCTGAGATCATTTCAGGTAGCATGGCAATGAGTAGACTTAACAGCTGGGAACTACAACCATTCAGGGATCTTGGTACATACTAAATACGGTCCGTGCTGACTGAAAGCACCGAACATTAACCTGTGACTGCCACAGATACTGGCAAAATCTTGGTGCAGACTGAGCCAGACCGGAAGAGGACAGCCAAGGTGGCAAAATTAACCAGCTGGAAACCTCCTCAGGGATACACTATATCACAGTATAAAAGTCCTGTTAACAGAATTTCTGTGACAGGCTTCAAATAGTTAAAGCTCTTCTGTGTCCCTGTCCCTGGAGTGAAACAAAGTCTGACAATTTAAATAGTCCTAAGGAGTTAGGAACAGAAGTAAAAATATTACTTCTTACTCTTGTGTAAGATTTGAAGGCAGGAAAATCCTGTGATAGGATTAAAAAAGGACAGCAAGACTACATAAGTATCTTGGAAAAAGAAGGCTTCTGTTAAGTGAGGAAAGACCTGGGAACAGGAAACTCTTAACAGGTTGCATAGAACATCTTAAAAAAAAAAAACAAATAGCACTTAAGGGCTTGATCCTTCATGGGAGACACTGGCTTTTCCTATCTTGAGGAGGCTGCAGCAAAGTTGCCAATAACAATTTCAATTTTTTGCCAAGAAATGCATGACATACATAAGCTGCAGGTTGAAAAGTGTAAGAAATGCAACCATAAAAGCTCTACATTCGCATGACAAAATGCAATAATTAGGTTACTGCACTTCCCAACTAACTCTCCCAGTTCTCGCAATAGTACAGAAGAGGCTCTTACTATTTTTGTTTTGGTTTGGTTTTTTTGTTTTTGTTTTTTGTTTTACACACAGAATTTCCAGACATACTCACCAGAGTTTACTTTCGCAATGCCAGTCAGCATCTCATAAATCCAGTTGATTAAGAACTGAGGCCGGAGTTCTGAAGAGTCAGAACATTCCTTCAACTCCATAAACATTTTCTCTATTAGGATCTGTGTAAAACTTCGGGAAAGGAGGCCTGTCAGCAAAGGCTGCCAGAAGCAGTAAAATGTCTGAGGAATTTTGAACTGCCATACCTCTTTATTTACTGCAATAAGAATAAAAAAAAAAAAAAGGGAAGGCAAAAATCACTGTTCTGTAATGTTTTGTGAACCACAGGTGTGACACTTGCTTCAAATTAAACTATTTTGTTCTGAGATCACTGGTTCTAGGGTATTTTCTGGGATTCTCACTGAACCTGGAACTATTACTTTCTTATGCTAGGGAAGTAAAATAAGCAGCAAATTGATAACTAACACAACAGCTCAATGAAAGCAGAAAATAAAATGCCTGATCTAATCACATGGTAAACCACATGAAAATCTACCTGTTTTGCAAACCCTTTTCCAGTTCCATCTTACTTCACACATAATAAAGAGCTATTCTATCTAGAAATTTACTGCAAAGAGTAGGCATATTGAGCAAAGCAATAAAGAATCTAAAAGACCCCTACAATTTTACTACTCTTGAAGATCTTTCTTGGGAAGTTCTTTGTCCGGTGTTTCCAATAGGTCCCAGGGAAACAGACAAATTATTAATTTTCATTACCTCTAGCTACCTAATTCCCTTGCAAAAAATCCACGTAACTCCACACGTACAGGCAGCAGTATGGAACTAAGATGCACCTGGTAAATGAGGCCCAAAAAAACCCGTGTAGATTTACTTCAGATCCTCAATGTAGAAAAGGAACTAGGGGGAGTTAATGAAATCAGTTAACTACTGCAGGTAAGGGTAGAGATGCTGGCTTCAACAGGTATTTTGGCCAGGCAGCACTCAGTGCGGAAGAGCTATCCTTCCATGGCAAGAGAACCAGTAGCTAAGCATGGCTATAAAGGGGTCTGGAGAACAGGTCAAAAGATGTTTAAGGACCCGCGTACATCAAAAATATGCAGAGAATTACAGATTTCAATACAATGACTAAAAAAAGAACAGACTTGGACATAACACTAGCTATGTGCTTTTTACTTATACGATGCCCAAAACACTAACCTTCATATTTGATATTTAGCATCTTCAGACAATCCATCTTTGGGATGAGAAAGCCATCAGTAAGAAGAGCTTCAGCCACCGTCTCCCTAGGGCAATCAGAGAGTCTTATTAATGCCACTTACATACCAGAACACCACTTGCACCCGCTCTGAAACAGGTGTGAGAGCCAAATGCCCGGAACTATGAGGAGGTGATGTAGCTTGTTGTCAGCCACTAAAATTACATGCCATTTTTGGGCTGGATAGATCCCACTAGACTTGGAGGGAAATGTGCAGCTGTGCAAAGTGGAACAGAACCAGAACCTTGAAGGAAACATTCCTGCTCAAGTTGCAGAGGCAAAAAGCACAATATTTTCCAAATTAAGTATTTGTTTTGATCATGCAATACTGTTGTGAAAACTAAGCTTTGCACAGACATAAACTAATAGGCAACACTGATTGCCAAAACAACAAGGCAGCATTAGAAAGACCTCAAATAAATGATTATCTGAAGATCTTCACCGCTTCAGTTTTCCTATATGGAAAGAGACTTCCTACAATCTTTCACCTGTTACCAATGCATTACAACCCTTGCTTGAAGATTTCACACAAAACCCAATTCACATGAACCTTCTGAAATCCTTGTTTTGTACTGTGGCAGCCTGTTTCCCCTCTACCATGTAGTGATGCCAGGTTCAAATTCCGATTTATACATAAATGATACTCTCTCCCCTCTATAGTTAAACCAATCAGGTTTCTCAGAGTGGTGTAAGATCTTATTGCAATTTTATGTAGTAATAATACAATCTCAAAACACTGTGTCCTACAGGTCCTGTACTGACAGAAAGTATAGAAGAGGTCAAGTATCACCCTGCAATTTTTAAGAATTCTAAAGGTTACTGTGTTATCAAAGTCCACAGAAGGTTGCTGGGAGAGTTTTATGAAGACACTGAAAATGGCTGACAGGCCTTGAGGCCAGCACAGCTAAGTCAGGAAAGGAGACCATCCGGGACAGGAAACATTACTCACTAACACAGATTAAAAACTCTAGCCCTAAAGATGTTGAGGAAATCAAGCAATTGCTTTTTCTCCATGATCAGCTGAACAACAGGGTGAAAAGTTGGTGCAGCAGGTCTACAGGCCCAGCTCTGCACTGTACCTTTCACCTCAGTTCCTTATCAGAGATATACCTGTTCTCTTGCATCAGGTCTTTGATCTGAGCCAAAATCCAGTCCACTTCTGAAGAGGAATCGGACCACAGTTCTCGAGACTTTGAAACAGACTGCACAGTCTGCATAATCTGAGTGAAGGAAAAACCCAGGCATCAACAGAAAATATGCTCCACTGGCAAACAGAAAGGCATTGCTATGAAGAGAAGATGCATACATACATCATATGTACTTCATCAACAGTACTTCAGAAAACTTACAAAAGCTCCCCTTCCTAGGGGTATATAAAAAATTAATATAATCCATGTCACATTTGGAAAAGGCCTGAATTAAGAAGGCAACAGCACCAAGGTGTCACAGTCCTGGCACCCTCATTCTGGTTCTAAACCTTGGACAGCACAAACCAGAACAGGCTCATTTTGAATCATTGGCCCCACAGGTGGGGTGGGGACGAGCTTGCCTACTCAGGGCAAGGTTTTGCCAGTCATATTACACATACAGTAGATCACGTAGTAGATTAAGAAGGGGAAGCTGAGCAGAGAGAGATTTCCGGGGCAATTTTTTCACAGACCTAAACCACAGCACCTCAGCCAACAGGCTGCTGCAAAAATAGATGATACATATGAATTAACATATGCATTATACACTATATATATATTTTTTATATATATATATGTATATAAAAATACATGATAGATGAAAGAAAACATAGGCTAATAACTTCTGAATGACAGGTCTCAATTTCCAGAGACACAACAAACAGAGCACCATCCACCTGGACAAGGAAGACTTGGGATCTCCACCAAGTACATATCCTCATTTATAAACATGAACAAAGTATATGCATTAGAAACCATCACAACTCAAATTGCTTGTTCTCTTCAGCGAGGCTTTACTTTGGCGAGCTATGCATGACAAGCCTAGGAGAGGTCTCTGAGCAAGGAACTAACCACGCCTCTCTCCACACACGTGGCCGTCACAGGTCCCCTATGGGCTGTGTCCCAGACGGCAGCACCCGCTTCAGGCGAGAGTACACAGCCTGGCAAGGGCTGGCAGCATCGTGGCGCTGGCGCACTGCCACCTCTGCAGCACTGATACAGATACACTGCTGTATCACGGATGCTTCTGGACAGACTCCAACAGAGGGAGGACGCTACGGGGAGAAGAAAAGGGATCCCTGCTGCTATACGAAATGAACTCCTGCAACAGCGACCCTGTCACGCCAGCACTCAGGTATCCAAACAAGGCCTGGCTGAGAGCACCGGTTCTTCACATTGGGCAAGAGAATAGGAAGAGACTTATTGCCCGCAGCAGGAAATAAGAACCAAAAGCAATGATGATCAGACTGCACTTACCCGAAACTGCTCATTCTTGTAGGACAGCAGTACATCTCTGACTTTTTCTAGACATAAACATAAATAGATAATTTAAACAGGGAATGGATCAAGTATATAAAGAAATTCTGTATCTGGACAAGCTGTTTAGTTCTGCTGAATATACACTCATGGAAGAGATCAGTCAAATGAAGCAAAAAATTCCGATTCAGACAACAAGACAAAGACTCCTACAGCTCCCAGACTTTTCCAGTAATAAATTTTATCAAGTGGGGCTGAACTGGGAGTTCAGTATTTTATCATTAACACTGGCCAAAGGCAGTCAAGTTGGAAAACCCCAGACAGTATATTGAAAAAACCCTAAATAAATCAGTTTAGGAAGAAACAGGAAGTCCAGGGTGAGCTATCTGTGGTTTGTTTTTTTTTTAATACTATTGGCAGCTTGTGATTTTTCTGTCCACATGCAAAGTATTTTGAAATTGGCTGAACTGCCTTCATCCTGCTCTTGCTCAGGTTACAAATCTAGTTTTGAGGGCTATAAAAGGACCATAGCGTTCTTCGTCCAGAGTGGCCTCAATACCAAAACCATGCCTGTCAAGACACTACAACTAATTTTTACAATGCTTGGTCCTAAACCATCCCAATATAACTGTTACTACTGATTAGGTTACTGCATATTCAACAGAAGTAAAAGACTTTATGCTACAAATTCAGTGAGCTAATACCAAAAAGAGTCACTCCAAGAATCCACCAAGGCCCAAAGAAGAATCCAAAACCCAAGCTGAAGGTGTATCTTTATGCATTGTCAGGGCTAGAAGATGACACTTTTAAACTGCCTTCTCTAGCATGGGAAATATCTAGTCCTTGTACCTGACATTGTTCCAAGGACGCCTACCATGGAATTCTTTGTGTTTCTGATGAGCCTCATGCTGTGGGGTTCGAATCTCCCATGCATCATTGTCCAACTCTGCATTTGCTTCTGCCTCTTCCTGTTCCTCATCCTCATCCTCACTTTCTTCACACAAGTTATTGCCCAGCTGACGGCTCCAATATGTCCTTCGTAGCCAGTCCAGCACAACATCACAACCTAAGGAAGAACAGAAAACATTCTCTTCTCAGTGAGGTTTTTTTTGTTATTGAAAACAAAGAAACATACAACAAAACCAAACAAAAAACATACAACAAAACCAAACAAAAAACATACAACAAAACCCAACAAAAAACCAACCAAACAACAACAACAAAAAACCCAAACAAAAAAACAACAAAACAAACAAAAACCCAAACAAAAAAAACAAGCAAAAACCCTAAGGGTGGCACATTGCTAACTTGCATTATGAAAAGAAGTGATGTTAACAAGTTACAAACCCTGGAATCACATACAAGTCCATTAAGGAAATGGTGAACAAGTTTTAAAAAACAATAACAACAAGAAACACAACCCAGTGGTAACACCCACTCACTGTCTTTTTGGCAACAAAAGAGATGGGACACTGCGATAGTTCTGCATCCTGCTCAAGCTAGGCCAAATTTAAGCAGAAACAAGGTCCCAGCAGTGGCATTCTAATGAGAAAATTAGTCAGTTCTGTAGTAACCAGCATGATCCAGTACCTGAAGGGGGCCTACAGGAAGGCGGGGGAAGGTCTGTTCACAAGGGTTTGTAGTGATAGGACAAGGAGTAATGGTTTTAAGCTAGGAAAAGAAAGATTTACGTTGGATATTAGAAAAAAGTTCCTTAGCATGAGGGTCATAAGAGCACTGGAATGGGCTGCCCAGAGAGGTGGTGGAGGCCCCATCCCTGGAGTCATTCAAGGTCAGGTTCGATGAGGCTCTGAGTAACCTGACCTAGGTAGATGTCCCTACTTGTGTAGGGAGGTTGGACTAGATGACCTCTAGAGGTCCCTTCCAGCCTGAAACATTCTATGAATTCTATGATCAACATAGTGGCTATAACAATAATGTTAATTTTTTGTGCAAAGACTACACCAGGCATACATTAGAGAGATGGAAAGGAAAACCCTTTTCTTCCATCACTATTTCACTACCCAACTCAATCTAAGGACCCTGCTGAAGGTTATTTAATCAGCTCCTCGGTGCTTAGCCCAAAATTCCTAGGAATGCCTTCAAACACCACGAGCTGGTCATTCCTTCAGACTTGCAGTGTCTACTGCATTTCTCCCTAAATGGGATTTTTTAAGAGTCTCAGGTATCTCTAAACCATCAGGAAAAGCATTTACCTCTTTTCCTGAGACAAATTTCCTGTGCTGTAGAGAAGTAAGAGGTCTGAACTATTGTTTCTAGTATTTTTTTCAGGGTCTCTGAACACATCTCCTGTAACACACCACAGCCTGCAGCCACTGGACACAGTTCAGCTGTCCACTCAGGGCAGTGGCAACCCCTCCTGGTGTCTCACACCACTAGTCTCCCTGCCAGGACAAGCCCACTGCCTGCCCTGCAGCACCTCAAAATGGAGGGAAGGGTGCTTCCCTCAGGGCCTGTGGCACTGGCACTGCCAGCCCCAGCGTGCTTCAGGTTGGGCCTTCCCAACGCGGGCCGCTGGCAGCACTCACTCACCCTTGCGGCACAGAGCCAGCCGTGGCAGCTTCCCATGGGTCAGCTCGTGACGGAGATCCACAACCCAGATGGGGATATCCACCTGGAAGAACAGCCATGGGCATTACCCCACAGTTCTCACTGCATCACACCAAAACCAGATACAGCCCCACAAGGCTGCGGAGTCATGGCTCTAGGCCTCTACCTGGGGTGGGAACAGCACCACAATGCCCCTAGTTCCCACGCGCAGGGTGGGCTGAGATCACCTCCTCTCTGATCCCACTCCTCTTGCAGCCTAGGATCCATACAAACTTGGGATTTTACAATTTAAGTTCTTCAACGTTACTTGAAACAACTGTCTTTTTAGACAGAGGTGCTATGTATAATTTAATGAGATACTGAGAAGCAGTTAAATTATATTTACATGGATGAAACATTCTGGATGACAGTTTGTATATAAAAGATAAAAATCGTATCATATATAATACTCAGATCATAGACACTCAAAGTTCATAGAATCCTCAAATTGTTTAGGTTGGAAAAGACCTTTAAGATCATCGTGTCCAACCATGAGACTAACTCTACCAAGTCCGCTGTTAAACCATGTCCAAAATTTTTCACAACTTTCCTAAGGACAATTAACTTTGACTATGCCAGACCTCTATTTTTAAGCATCATCAGTTTTAAAAGGTGAGAGGCCACCCTATTCTTAAAAACCCAGGAAAAAAAAAGAAATCCATCATTCTCACATGGGGCCCCAGAAAAGGCTGGGGCACTGGAGAGCCCCAAGTACTGTCAGTTCTTAGCTTTCAGAGCTTGCTGCTCAGACCCAGCTATGACGCTCAGTGCAGCTGGCAAGAGGAGGACTTGGGTTGGTCCCGCTACTGCAGCTACGCCCTGAACCTTCCACAAAGTGGACACGCTCACCTCAAGCAACAGACATAAAAAAAAACACCTGCAAATGTGATTGCTTTTTATGCGTAACCTTCCTTGCCAAAGACTGGAATTTTTAAGCCATGGATTTAGCTCTTTTTCCATATTCAGTAGTTAAGAAACAAAAACGTGTGGGACTATTTACAGGTAAATCAAGACTTTTGATCACACATGATTCCAAATGCTTTAATGATCATCAGCCTTTGTTAATCCTAACCCAACTTTAAAGAACAAAGTCTTAGATCTACTTACATCAAGCCTCTTCAAAACCTTGCTGTTGGAAAGAACTGGCCTTTATTTTTGTTACAAAAGAATGACCCCCTAAGTAATGTAATCCATCCAGTGCTGTTAACAGACAACGCACATACCCTCTGCATATACATAAGTTATGGAGTAACTGGTATTAAATATTTACCTCTCTGGCTAATTGTCTCAGAGGAATGCTGACCATTTTCTGTTTCCTTTCTGTGATCAAGTTGACAAACCTGTACACAGGTTGCAGGAAAGACAAATGATTATCAAGAGCTACAGAGAAACTTGGAAGCTAAGAGACAAATCCCCAACATGCCGTACAACTCTTTGGTCGCAGAGTTGCAAAGTGAAATCAGCTGCACAATGTTACCCGCCCAGGTCTCTCACAGCACACAGGCCCCCAGAGCCCTACCTTACAAGAGCCAGCCCGTAAGAGAGGATGAGCTCAGATGACTTCAGTCTGCCAGATGAATCCAGGACCTTGCAACGAATCAGTTCAGCAGTGCAATCCACAGCAAGAGGCATTTTGGGACCGTACCTAGACACAAAGGAAAATCAGGTGAGCGGTCTCACAGGAACACACTTCCCCTACAAAAAGCCCTTCTGGCTACTTTTTGTGCTCTGTGGTACACAAAAGCCTGAGAAACTGTGCAGAAAGACAGTACTGAGAGCTCTTTCCAGGCTTTTATTTGGAACAGAGCGTTTACATGGCTAGCATATGTTAAATGTGTACTTACTGATATGCTAAGCACATACGCAATACAAGATGCCATAACTGGACTGGTCTTGTGTATGGGTGCAACACGAACAAAGGAGCGATACCGGGGGCCTTGGGTACGCCCACTGCAGCGCCCTGCCTTGAGGACGAGCCTGCGAAGCTGCGGCACGGAGGCCTTCTGCCTCCCCTGGTGCCCACGGGGCCAGCCTACTCCTGGCGTGGGCTGCAGACCCGAGGCCCTCCGCATGAAGGCGTCCGGCGAGACGCAGCTGCTTGCCCGGTAGCACCGGCGACCTGCACACACAAGCCCGGCCGCGGAGCAGCACCGGGCCGCTGCGGCCGGGTCCCGGGCGCCCGGCAGGCCCACGACAGAAAGCGTC
>VZZY01007144.1:1162225-1185884 GCA_013400335.1 Eurystomus gularis | reverse complement strand
CGGCGGTCCTCGGCCCGGCCGGGTCCTGGGCTCGTCCGGGGGCTGCTGGGGCTCGTCACCTCAGCGTCGGGGGTCTCGCTGCAGGGCCCGCGGCCGAAGGGCGCTGGCGGTGCTGTGAGGCCGGCGCAGAGGCCGCGCGTTCTCCCCTCGTGTAGTTGCGGGGCGGTGGGATGTGTGCGGCTGGACTGAGCGGTGTGAGGAGGGGCGGCCAGCGGACTGCAGGGCAGGATGCTGGCCTGGGCGGGATGTGGGACACGGCCCCCGGGCGAGTCACGTACGGATGAGCTTCGTGCTGCGGTATCCGCAGGGCCCTGCTGGGCTCAGCGGTGCTGGGAAGACAAGGGCCGTCTGGGCCTGAAGGGAGCGGGAGCGAGCAGCGCTGCTGGCTGAAGCAGAGTCCGCCACGTAGATGCTCTCGGTGTCCCTGACCTTCCAGCTTGGCTGGACGTATTTGCACTTGCAAGAGGACTTTAACTGCTCATCTTTCAGGATGAAGCATTTTACGGGGTTTTGCAATAGGCTGAATACATAAATGATCCAGACTATAAGTCACCTTATTTTTTGAGGTTTTAAAAAAACCTTCTCTTTTCACTGATTTATTTGTGTAATCCCAGGCGTACACTTGTGTTAGAGCTCAGAGGGAAGGTGAAACTGAAACGTGGGATGGGAAAAAAGCCACCTGGAGGTGGAAGTCCTCAAAAGTTGCTTACACTGCTTTTGCTAGTAGAAAAGCTAAGCCTGCGGTGTCTGGTGCAGTCTTCAGCACCGAAAGAGTAGCTTGGTCTTTCCCCAAGGCTGTCAGGACTTTAGGGTAGCTTAAGCTTTTTTTGTTCAATATTCTGAAGCAAGGTTTTGTCTGCAAAACTGTTAAATCATCCTCACCAGCTTCTTAGGAACATTGTCTGAATAAATGCTTATACAGGAAAGCTAAAACGCCTCGTCTATCCTAGCACAAATGCCATTAACAAAGACTCCTTAATTTAGGGTACGTGAGTGTGCCTGAGTGCATAGTTGAAACCACGTGCATCTGAATACGAGTGAATGGGAAAAACTTAGATAACTTCTTCCCTGTGCAAAGTATTTATTTTATTAAATACCAAAGGTTATGGGAAAAAGTGCTGAATACATACCATATTTGCAAAATGCTTCAGTCTGTCACAGCTTTAATCTCCTTGCCTCCCCCCAAAAAATGTTTACCTCATTCTTTGGTGTTGATAAATGTAAGCCAAATTGAAGCAAGAGTTTCCTTACTCAAAAGAAGTGTGAGGTTGAGGGAACAGATTTGACATTCCTTGCCAAACTCCCGCAGTGCCTCATGCAGTGAAAGTGTATTCTCAGAAGATACGAGGCAGGGACAAAACTTGGAATAGGGCCCTGTTCTCTGGAAATGGACTTGGACTTTTCCTCTGCTTAAAAAATGTTCTGAAAGGACAAGCTGTTTACTGCAATCAAAGGGTCTTATTCAGAGCACAGGAACACCATGTGTCATTTTGCTTGCCAGATTATTTCTGGGTTTCAGAAATCAACTGCAGTGCAAAGGCTGTAAAAGGCAAATACTGCAGTGCTGTGGAACATAGAGGGTATATCAAACTCAGATCACCTGCTTCCAGAACCTAAGAGACATATTAGAAATAAAATTAAAAGGAGTCTTTTTAATTCTTATTCTCTGTGGAGAGGGAGAAAGATGTGCAGAGTTTGGTGTCTGCTATAGAGATGGAAGGGAGCAAGGACTGAACCAACATAGATTTCACATGTTTCTTGTGCTTTAAGAGTCTGGATCTAAGGGGAATTATGCTTGTGCTGTTGTCTGCTTGTGAGGTCCACCTACAAGGTTGCTCAGTAAAGACTTGAGAGGTAATGGGCAAAGATGGTTTGTTGCCCAGAATGTTGCACGCAATACTGGCCGCAATTTGCCGTTGTAGTTTCTGCAGCCTTGCTGTGATGTCGGCTGGGAGAAGAGGCCAGGATTGTCCGTGGTGTCCCTGTAGTACTTTGGGAATCTGGATGGTTAGGTTGAGTGAGGTTGCTTGCACCTGCAGATGAAGTGCCAAAGAGAAGCAAAGAACCAGACTGCTATCTAGGTAAAAGGCCTTAATGGAAAACCTATTTTTCAGAAGAAAAGGGATTTCAGTGTGTCAGAGTACTGTAGGTAGTCGATTAAAATGAAAAATTCAGCAGGTGAACTGTGCTTCCTCTAATGAGACAAGAATATACTTTTCATTAGTATACCTGCAAAGGAAGCCCTCAGAGTCTTCCTAAAGACCTTTGCGCTTGCTGAGAATAAGGAAATTCCTTTAAAGTGAGCAGAGGTAATATCTAGAAATAGCTTTGGAGTGCCAGCTGAAAGGAGATTTCACACGCAACATGCCTTTCTTAACTGAGGTTTACAACTATGTGCCAACTTCCTTCCTGAAGTGATCAATGACGAAAAATGCATTTAAAATCAGTGGGTGCAAAGTATTAAGCTTTGGGTGATCCAGAAGTTAAGACAAAGCCTTTTAAACCAAACAGAGAGTGTGACAAGATGAGAGGTCAGGTGGCTGGTTTGTTTGTTCCTGTTGTTTTCTAGATGATTTTTTTCACTCAAATAAGGCACAGTCAAGAAAGAACAATGCTCCATCTGCCTTTCTGTGGCTGGATAGTTTAACCTCTAATTGATCCTAAGACATCTGAGCTCCATGAATTTCCTGAACACCATGGCCCTCCGAGATTGTCCGTAGAGCAGTGGGTGGCCTGGCAGTTGTTACCCTCTTGTTTGAGTGTTATTCCCTGGAGTGGGGAGGGTGACTACTAATAGGGCAGAGAACATCTCTTCAGTGCTATTGGCTGGTTTTCTTTTCTGGCATCTGGGAGGCTTGAGCTTTGGATACTAGCCATCGAACATCCTGTTTTCACTTAATTTGTCTCTGTTCTTTCCAGTCTCTTCTCCTTTCTTCTGGTCGCAGACTAGCTGCAATAGCACCAAGGTAAGAATACGAAATGACAATTCTTGGCTCGTTTCTCACATGGGGGTTGTTATGTTTGAGTAAGAGGTATCTGACATTCTAAGCAGATAAAGGCATGTTTAGCTGGGATCTCAAAAATCACGGTGTTCTATCAAGAGCTAGGCAACAGAGGCCAATAATATAGCTCCAGATTTGCCGAGTGCTGAATTAATCTAATCTATGTAGAATCACGCTGTGTGGGTTCCTGTGCAGCAACTACTGAGCAATGCCTGCACATGTGAAGTCCTTATGCTCAATCCTGCTCGTGTTGAAGCTAGTGGAAGTTTTAGGGTGAAGCTGCATCAATCCTCACATATGTTGGGATAGGCAAGGACAGCAGATAGGTGGTAACTGTCTTGTGCCACGAGTGTGCCACCAAGCTGGAGCTTCCAGCCTTTTCTGGTGAAGCTGGATGAGTAGCTGTATGTAGTTCTTTAGTCCTGGGAGTCGCCCCTGGTGCAGGGCCTGTTTCCCTGCTGATCCTGGATGGAAAGGTTTGTTGCAGAAGTGACCCGTGACTCCCATACCTAACACTTTCTGCAAAAAAGGGAGGAGGGACAACTGAAATTGCAGAGTGCGTGGTCTCAGCACACCAAGCAGCCATCTCTGGATAAGATAAGACCAAGCATGAAAGACAGACAGGCTTGCTCTGTTACAAGAAGGGAAGAGCCAGAACTAGAAATGTAAGGTGTAAGAGAAGGTTGATGAAAATGTGTAGGAATGGTGGAGGGGAAATGGAGGGGTGCAGACAGTCAGAGATGGGTATATGTGGGTGAAAGACAGCCCTAGTCACTTTTTCAAGATCATCCTGCCCCTGTTCTACACCTCTTCTACATGCACCTGAGGCTACAGAGATCCTTGGTTTCCCTCCCTTCTTAAAATAACGTTCACAGAGCAGGGCTCGAGTTTCTCCCAGGTATGCTGGATTTTGAAGAGCAAAACAGGGTTTGTATTACAGGAAATAAGCAACTGAACAAGCTTCCCAACGTGAGAGACCTCAGCAGCAGGTTCTGGTGGTATCCTGAGATGTCAGCCAGCCCTGAAGAAGGACACAGGATGTTGTTCTGTAGTTCTGTCTAGTTACGGAATCCTTCAAATAGATTCTAGGTAAGGAGACCTGACCTTGGACTGGTCAGGTCCTGTCCTGACAAGGGAAGGGTGATTTGGCTCAGTGGGAATCTGTGCAGGGAAGACTCAAGGAAAAATCCTACCTCGGACAACCTAAATGCCCCACCAGACAGCAGGGTCTCTTTTGAGACTTGTTGTGCCAGGCTTAACACAGGAGGTGATGTTTAAAGACTTTTTTGGATAATAAGTTGTTGGTGACTGTTTTACCTCTTTGGCATGTGGAGGTCTCTGCAAGAAACTGCTTGTGGAGAAAGAAATTGAGGGCAGAGATGGAAGAACTAGCCAAGGGAAGGAATAGCGGAAGGAATGTCTTGGGAATTAGTACTTTACCTCAAATGAGTTTATTGCAATGATTATCTACAGTATAGGAACAAATTTGGTGAAACAGACTCTGGACTGTGTGCTCTGTCCCCATGTTGTAATTTTTGATTGATTCATCTCCTGAGAAGTACTCAGACAGCATGGCTGTGGAGCAGTGTCTAGGAACAGGCACTGAACTTGATGGGGAATGGCAGAAGTTCCATCTGCTACAGGAGATGCAAGCTTCAGGTGCAAAATGTGCTTTAAAAGCACTGGAATGTGGTAGCCTGGAAAACCTTCTTGCTCCAAAACCTACTTTACTTCACTTCTTTTAATTTGTGTTCTTCTCTTTTTGACTGAAGATAAAGAAGAGCCTATGAGGAATTGCACCTCCTCCTGCCTCACAGATGGAAGGCTCCAAGGAAAAAATCTTCCTGAATATTGGGGGAGTCAGATATGAGACATACAGCAGCACCCTCCGGACCTTTCCAGGGACCAAGCTGTGCAGCCTAACAGATCCCCATGCCCCAAGCATCTACGACTATGATCCCGCTACCAAAGAGTTCTTTTTTGATAGGAGTGCTGAGATCTTCAGCTACATATTGAACTACTATAGGACCAAACATTTCCACTGCCCCATTGATACCTGTAGATCAGTCTTGGAAGAAGAGCTGGCTTTCTGGGAAATCAATGAGACGCAGCTAGCATCCTGCTGCTGGCTGAAGCTGAATAACAAGGAGGTGCAGCCAGAGGAGTTTAACACCTGGGATGAAAATGAACACACTGATGATCAGTGCCTCATAGTCCAGACAGAAAGAAGGGATTTCAGCTGGCGAACCAGATGGCAGCCAAAGATTTGGTCTATGTTTGAAAAACCCTTTTCCTCTTTCAGTTCTAAGGTAAGAATATATGAGGAGATGGACACAGCTTGTGTCCTTTGGGATTACTGGAACGGGTCCATGAAAAATGCTAATGCGTTCATAGCTTTGATAAGTATGCTTTGAGTCCCAGACTGAAAAAGAAAATAAAATTCTCTCTCTTCATTAACAGACACCTCCTTCTCTCTTCCTCTTATCCCTGTTCTCTGTACAAAATGCATGCCCCATGTCTCTTTTAGCTGTCAGGCACACAGAGCAAGGAACACAAGTCAGAGACCGCAGAGGATTTTTTCTGTGCTGCTGGTGTTTCTGGGTTAGTGCTGAAGAAGCTGTCGGTGTGACTCTGTCCACATTACTTCAGCTGCTGGACATTTCCCCTTCCTTACAAACTGATAGGGGAGTAAAGGTGTTTTTTTCTTGGACTCCTGTCTTTATTATTTTTCAATCTGGAAGGAGAAAATGCACTCAGTGTGAGCGAAACTATGGTGGTTTGAGAAAGCTTAGTCTGGAATTGCACCGTGCCTGTGAAGGGGATCCTCGGGCTGCAACGGGAAAGTCAGGTTGTGTGATACATGTTTGTTGAACTAATTGCATGTGTGCCCTTTCCTCCCTCTGCAGTGTTTGGCTTTTGTTTCTCTGCTGTTCATCGTTGGAATTGTTGTCATATTCTGTGAGGAGACCAAGGCACAGTATGAGTTCTTTACTGCTAACTTCACCTCTGTTGGCTATTCTGAGGTCCCCCACAACAACCAGGAACCCTACTACCACCAGGCTGCCTACCTGCTTCATCTGGAGCTTTTCTGTGTCCTCTGGTTTACTTTCGAGTTCTCTGTGCGGTTTTGTTTCTGCCCAGACAAGCAGTTGTTCTTCCAAAATCCCCTGAACGTGGTTGACTTCCTCTCCCTCTTCCCAGTTTATATTGAACTCTTTGCGGCTGGACAGATTCAGAGAATGCCAAGCCTGGGGCTTTGGTTGGGTTTTGTTCGCATTGTCTATCTCCTCAAGCTCCTGAAGATATCCAAGCTGATAGAAACACCACTGATCCTCAAGGTTCTGTGCTACACACTCAAGTCTATCCTCAGAGAGATTTGCATCCTGCTGATGATTTTGGCCTTTGAGACCCTCTTCTTTGGCTCTCTCTTTTTCTATGGGGAGTTGCTAGGAAGCCGTCCCTCCTACACGGGGGAGCTGCACTTCACTGACATTCTCCTTTGCTTCTGGTGGGCTTTGATTACACTCACTACCGTGGGCTATGGAGATATTATCCCTCTCACCAAAGCTGGCGAAGTGACTGCAGCCTTAGCTGCAGTATTTGGGATGTTAACTATTATCATCCCAATACCTATTTTCCTGGTGAAGTTTAAAAGCTATTATGACATTGCTATCTTCAAACAGAAGCTGAAAAGGAGCAAGAAACACTAACACTTCAGAACCTCCATTCCCCTTTGCCTATAGGAATGAACCTTCATCATGGTGTATCCTCTTTGGTAGGAAGGGAGTGCAAATGGTTCTTACTGCATTTATTTGCGTCCTTAGCATATTTCAAACCATTGGTAAGGCCTCAGGTTGTGGTATTTGATACACAGCTGGTCAGACCTGTTGAATCCCGTGGGTCTTTCCCATATTGTGCTTCATCCCATGGTCTTTTGCTCGCCAGTTTCCCTCTCTCATCCAGCTGTTTGAAGAAAAGCTGCAATGCTGCATTACAGCCCGAATGCACACCACATAGCCTGGACCTGGGCCCACAGTGTATTCCCTCGGCTGGCGTACACCCCCTGCTGCTAGCAATGCCCTCCATTGGCAGACCATAATCTCATTTTGCATGCTAGGAAAAAGAATCTGTGCACGATCCCACTCTGACAGAGAGAAGGAAGCGTAGTTATTTTTTTTTTAAACAATGTTCTGTTCCCTCTTTTTACCTGGAGCAGCCAGTACCTGTGACTTGCCTGCACCCACATGTGGGGGTGAAGATGGCAGTGGGCTGAGCTGTGTATTTGTGGTCCTCAGAGCCCAGCGCCGTTTGATCATCTGCTTTGTGGGCTCACAGGAATTGCTGTGGCATTTGGGTGACAGCAAATCCTTTTTGGCTCTGCTGAAGTCAATGGCAACCTCTCCTTGACCTCAGTGAGATCAACATTTCGTTGGACACTTCCAGCGGATCAACACTTTTCAACAGTTCTTGCTTTTATGTAACAAAACCAGTGAGCTATTGGCCGAAATACCTATATGGTTTTTGCTGTTCAAAGGGAAGAACATAATCTACAGTACTCAGTTTTAATGTCACTTATTTTCTTAGGCATACATATAACCTAGAAATATTTATCCTTTAACTGCATAGTCTTAAGTGTTACCTACGTTTAGTTTTGAACTAACAAATATTGTTGAAGTATGAAAAAATACCACATCCCGTTGTTTATATAGCAGGATGACATGCTAAGGTTATTTTCTTTAGTAAGTAAAAGTTTCTGTATACAGTAACATTTATGTATTTGAATTTCCTTAAAGCTGTATTTTAATTGTCCTGGTAATGTCCAGTGGCAGTTCCCAGGGTCATGCAGCCCAGTGATCACCAGGTAGGTCCAGAGTTAAAAAATAACTATGGGAATACCAAATTATCTCATTTGGATTTGGTAAAACCACTTAATTGCAATAAAGGCAAAACAGGATAAAACATCTGTGTGTGTTTGACATGCAAATACAATAATGTATTAATATAGATGCAATGTCCAAAATAAAGCTGTCTTGAGGTGTTTTTACATTGTCAAAATCCTTCCATCTTGATTGATTAGAAAGTAAAATAACCACTTTTCATAGACTTATAGAATCTCAGACTATCTCAAGTTAGAAGGGACCCATAAGGATCATCGCATTCAACTCCCTGCTCCTCACAGACTACCTAAAACTAATGATATGACAGAGAGCACTCAGTAGTTCTTCCACGAAAATATCAATGGAAAGAACACGTTCCTGCACTTTGCCAGCAGAAAATTCCCTTGGGTGTGCTGAGCAGTGCTGCCCTGTGCCGAGCTCCGAATCCGCACGAACATACAGCTCCCCCTTCTCTCATGTTCCCAGGGCTCCCCGGTGTGGAAGGATGAGGAGTTGCTTGTCCCTGGGAAACACCCAACACAGCCTCTGATCAGCTTTCAGTCTCTTCTGCAGTGCTTGGTTAGGAATGTAGAGAGCAGTGGTGTGGGGATTGCTGGTATTGGACTCCCAGACACTATTTTTAGGTGGGTGGTTTCCTTAGGTTTTCCTTTATGCTTAGAAGTCACTGTCTTCCTAGGTTGCTACGTTCACCACCAAAGCTTGTTTTCTTACCATAGTCCAAAACTCTTTCCTCTTTAACTTAAGAGTATTTAACACAAATTATCTCACAGTGGGTTAAGGACCAAGGTGATGCCCTGCATGATAAATAAATTCATAGTCACGAGGTCTGTGCTAGAGCCCCACACCCTTTGGCACTTCCATGTGAGCTTGGCTTCCAAGCTAGTTTTCTAAAGGAAAAGGACTGTGTTTTGTGGCTGCTCCCTATCCCAGCCAAGCGTTTTCAGACTATCATTGTGCACTGATCAGGATCACTTGAGAGAGGAGGAATAAAGCCTTCTGTAGCAAGAGAAAATGAGCCATCCTGGTAATCGGTTTTCTTGCCTGAGTAAGATTTTGAGGCATAACTGCAGTGAGGTTCTTTGCTGCTGCTGCAAGCGAGAGCCTGACCAAGGGAGTTGCTGCTGTGTCCCACACCCTTTTCATGCATGGATTTGCAGCCTGTTTCATGCTTCATCTCCCTACCCCTTATGCCACAAAGCAGCAGCAAATTAGCTGCTGCGATCTGATCTTGCACCGTTGCAGGGCTTGTGAGGTGAGCAGGATTCACAGTGAGGTACAGGACTGCTCACAGTGGCCATTCATCACTGTTAGATAATATTAACTCCCACTTGCTTCCCAGCCAGGGACAGCCTGAAGGCAGTTAAAAGTTCAGCACTCCTGCCCCTCTCTTCTGAGTCTGTTTTCTTAATATTGTATACACTCGATGGGCTGAATATCCAGTTATTTTAGTCATGTGAACTCCGTAGCATCCCCAAGTACTCCACAGCGTGTGCTTGCTGCTGTGCTTCTTGGGGTTGTGACAACCTTGTGCTTCATGTGCACTGAACATGGTGCAATTATTGGACCAAACCTGCCTGAGGCTGGGACAAAGAAACCTTAAGCCCCTTGCAAGAAATCTCTTGGTCAAGTGTTTCATTATGGGAAGGGCCAAACGCCATCCACTGCTCCTCTTGTCCCCCGCAAAGGCTATTACAGAGACGGATGCTGTTCAGAGAAAGGGTAGGATGTCAAACTTACTGTGGACACGAAATGGGTGAGAGAGGCCATGGACGAAGCTCAGGACACTTTCGGAGAAACAAGCGATATTCTCGGCTACCCTGAATACAGCCAGCACCACGGCTGGTGAGAGCTTGTTGTGCCAGTGAGGGCAGTGACTTTCCTGGGCCCTCAGGGCACAGCAGCACACCTCCACCATCATTCAGCCTGTGTGTACAGGGCATCTGCACAGCCTGTCAGTGGGCAGAGTGACCCAGCAACAAAGGAAATTCAGTTGCGGACAGTGAAGTCAGTGCCTGGTGAAGCCCCAGGCTCTGACTCACAGAAACTAAATACATTTGACATATGCGGGAAGTGAATGAAAGTTCACAGATCTAGATGTTTCTCAGGACTCAAGAGTTACACAGACTCTCAGATGGTTGTGCTATTAAACTTCTGCTCACTCAAGTGCAAGTAGTGCTCCTTCCAGATATTTCTGCCTTTCTGTATTTCTGTGCAATTGTAGCACTGCACTCCTGGGCATATTTAGATTTGATATACTTTTTTGAAAAGGCTTTCATTCAGATCCCACACAGTTTGCGGAGCTGTGATGCAAAGTTATGGGTGACTGAAGGACAGGAGAGGGTGTGTGTATGTGTCTGGGGCAGCCAGTCCACCTGCAGTGGCGAGGAAGCTTGTAACCACTCTGATGCTACCACATGTTGAACAAATCTTTTTTCAGCCTAAAGGTTGTGCCTGGAAAAACAGCTGCATGCAGCAAGGCAAAATCCTTCCTATGTAACACTGAGTATCCTCCTTCCAGCCTACTGCTGCCTGCAGAGGAGCATTGGAGGAAAACCACTGAGGAATGACTGTCTCTCACAATTCCCTACCAAAGGCCCTAATTGCAGCCACCCTCCCTCCTGGCTGCCAAACTCTGACGAGGCCACATTTGTCACTGTTTAAGAAGGAGACTTGAATGATGTAGTGAGGCTGACTTTATTCTGCTGTTTGCTTGGGCTTCTTTGAAACCAATCTCCATCCTAACATTCATTTAGGAGCAAAATATGAAGTTAATATCCTTCCATCACCCCAGCCTCACATGAAGATGACCCTCTGTGTTAGCAGTGTTAAGAATCACATCTGTATCTACTCACATGGTTCTTGGCAGTCGGTGTGGTTTCATATCGTAGGTCAGGTTGTAGTTTTAGGAAGCTTGTGACAGAGTGCACAATTCTCTTGTTTCACATTGCTGCTTTGGAGCTGCATCTAATAAAAATAACTAGAGTGCACAGGACTCTCCATCTTTAAAGTGTTTCCTAAAGATGAGATAATCAGTCCACACAACTTGCCAGTAGGTAAACTATTAAAATTGGGAAATTCAGAAGCAGAACTTTGCCGGGGAGATCTCTTTTGTGACTCATCTGTGCTAGGGAGGGGAGAGTTTCGTTTCTGCAGCTGAGAGGTACATCCTCTAGTGCCTCAGCAGGCCAAGTTTCTGACTGGCGTCTGGGCTGCTGTGCTAACACAGTGTGTGCGGCCGGTGGGGAGGATTGTGCTCCGTGTGAGTGATACAAGGGGAGCCAACCTTTTAAAATATGCCTTTCTGTCTCCTTCCCCCACTTTCCTTTTTCCTCCTTCAGTGTTGTCACCTTGTAGTATTTTAATCAGAGGAAGCAGATATATCAAGGAAGTCAATGGCAGGGGCGAGGTGGGGGGAGGGGGGCAGAGAGGAAGAGGAGGAAAATCACATCACGGCCCAGTCTGCCAGTGTAAACACTTGATGATTTCCTGTTATTGTAGCCTAAAATGTACCATGACATCATTTGCGGGCCTCCCAGAATCACCCAGAAGGAGGAAAAGCCAGCATTCCCAGCCCGCCCCAGTGTGAATCCAGGGGATTCGGACCCTATAAGGCAGTGAAGCTCTGAAGGCAGCAAAGATAGTCTTGAAAGCTTTCTTGTTCTTGGCAACGTGGAGATTTCACAAACAGGAAAAACTGCTTTTACTTTTCCTAAAGGGGAACTGTTTATGCCTCATGAAATATTGATGCCTTGAACCATGGTTACTTCAGAAGCAGAGCTGAAATACTGGAAATTCTCTTAGCTGAGGACAAATACAGGGGAGCCCCTCATCAAAATCACATCAGTTCATCATTTGCAGGCATCCACTTTTTTATAGTACCCATTTTTATTCCAGATCACTCTACAAAAAAGATATTTAAGTCAAAAGCTGTGGACTATATAAAACAGCCCAACATGGAATTAATTTGATAATTTTGAAAGTGAAGCTAGTCCTCAATATAGCAGAGATTGCCAGTGAAATGTTTTTCATCCTTTCCTGAGTATTAAATCAATAGAGGCATTTACCTGGAAATTGAAGAGCCAAGCTCTTCTGAGTCTGGAAACACAAACTGTCCTGGGATATGACCCAGTAGGTCAGGTTTGTGTCTCAGTTACAGTTAGTTCTGAATCACTGCACTCAGTCTGCACCACTGTAAGGAAGAACAGAATCAGGTTCACAGAGATGGGCTCTCATAACTTTTCTGAGAGGGATAATAACTAGGCTGATTCCATACCACCCCCTTCAGCTACAGTCTCTTTGGGCAGCCTTTCAGAAAGACCACAGTGGGATAACTGCAAAGTCTGTTTCTTCCTAAGCAAGGCAACAAACTTTGTAAGTATATAGTGCTGTATTTATAATAATTAGGACTCACAGCCTCCCTTGCACACCTGTCAACTGCTTGGCAAACATCAATAATTATAGGGTACCTTTTGTTCTTGAAACAGGACAAATAAGTGTTGTCATGTTATATGGGAGGAAACTGAGGCACTGAGATTAAATGAACCATTACCTTACAGAATAAAATGTATTCTTTTAGTGTGGGCTCAAACCAAAGAGAATAAGAAAATTAGATTTGTCTTTCCATAAAGTAGACTTGAAAAGTCTGAAGAAATTCAGCCTACAGAAGAATGATACAAGCACACTTGGGATCAACATTAAACAGAAACAGAATGGTCTTGCAGTTTACTGGACAAAAACTGACAATCATGTATAAGTTTTGCTGTTATTACTCTCACTTGGACTTAACGGAAAACAAAAGTGGGTTGCTCCCTATGAGCTATTTTTGGATAGGAGAATGAAGCCATTCAATTCTTCACCATGCTGAGCTCTTTTCAAAGCTATGTATAAAGACAACTATCGCTCATTAAGTTCACTCTTCGTTCCCAATGCTGTGAGGTCAAGCACTGGGAACTGAAGTGAACTTAAATTTATGCATAACTGTGTCAGAGCCCTGCATCCAGTGCTCCTGGTGCTACTTCCTGCAGGTATGGAGGGGACAGAAGGTTATTTACTTCCATACAATACAGCTCCTCCATGCATCAAAGCAGGTAAATGTACGTCTCCTCTGGGAACACCAGCAACCTTCTGGTTTTCTTACCTCCTCTGAAGTGCTGTGGAGAAGCCCACTGTGTGTCCACTTGTACCATCAGCTGTTCCCATTGCAGAATAATCTATGGCAAACACAACCATGGGGGTGAATGCCAGTAAACAAAGAAAAATCTAATGTGCTGATTTCTGCTCTGCTTACTATTGATTTTTCCTAAGTAAAAAAGAAAAATGGTTCTTGTACGGTTCAGCTGTGGAATTTTAACCTTGCTGGTGTAAATCCCCTGAGGAAACAGGAAGGATGGGTGTGAACTGAGGGAAACCCTATAATTACAGCTGCATTAGGGTTTTGCTCTGGCCAAAGGCAAATAAGGCCCAGGAAAGCTTTTCTTAGCTGTTCATATATCAACTGAATCAGAAGATGGAAATCTGTCACAGTGAGGAGGATAAACCCAACAAGCCACTATTATTCAGCTCCTAGAGAAGACAATGGAAAGCTTGGAGAGGTGAAGATAAATTGCTCCCTTTCTACCATTATTATTTGAAATAAAAACCTTAATCACCCACCTGATGGACTCCCATGACCAGATCAGAATCTCAGCTTCAGTTTTTGAAAAATATAGCTTTTTGTCTTCATAGTGCTGACACATGTCTCATATTAAGGCGAAAAAAGCCAGTTAGCACACGACGTGATTAAAAAAGCCACACTTCATGATTTATGAAATGCATAATGGTTTACTGGAGACTGACTTGTAATTTTAGGGTACTAAATACAGTCAGTAGTGTGGACCAGTCCTTCAGGGAGAGTAGCTAATATAGCATAAAGCTTAAAACTAAATCTTCTTCCAAAGGAGTGGTAGTTTAATCACATTCAGAAATATGGAGCTAAAGTTTCTATTATTGTAACTCTGGAGTTGTATCAGTAGAGAATTTGGCACACACTGGGTTAAAGTGAAGTGATTGCCAGCTTTCATTATTTAATCTTGAGATTTTAAAATCCTCAGCATTTTTTATGAACCTGAGCTCCTGGAATTCGATGTGTGTGGATATCTCATATTCTTTCTTTTTTTGTGTGGTTGGTTGTTGGTTTTATTTCAGTAAATTCTCTAATAATAATCATACAGCCATTTTCTTAAGCATGAAAATAGTGATTTCGATGCAGCTAGGAAACAAGGAAGCTCAAGCTCCTTCTCTTGTTCTGTGGTTTTGAAGACGTGTAGGTCTTTTCCCTGACTTTGGAGGTCCTGCAATGAGCAACATGAAGAGAAAGAAAGGAACACAAGCAAGAAGCAGATTAAACTCCTCCCAGAGAAGCAAGTGCCTGCTGACTGACTCAGGTTAGGTGCTCATCTCCTTCACAGTGCCTGGCGGCGGGCAGACCAGGGAAGCAAGGCTGTCTCCAGTAGTCCTCCTCGGAGCTCTGTGAGAGGTCAGTCACTCCACTGATGCTGCCAGTAACTGGTGCTGTTGGGAACTGCTGCGCTCTCCGTTATCGCCCACTCCTCAGAACGGATGGTCCACTTTGAGCCCAGAGAGACCTGCTGGCCTGTGACACGGGGAGCCTTCTGCTGGGGTTCAGGGACTGGCAGCCTGACCCTGGCCCTGCTGCTTCTCTTTGTCTTCCTCCGTGGCTTCCGTGAGGACTTCTGCTATCTCACATGCTCTTGAGGAGCCATCCTTTTTCCTTAATTATTATTTTTAGCTGTACTCTAGCCTTTCACCGAGAGGGGCTTTGGTTTCTTTATGGCTGTGTGGCTTCTGAAAGAGAATTACCCAGAGAGCTTTTGTGTTTTCAAGGCACTGCACAAACATCAGTAAGCTAATCCTCCCTGACCCCAGGACTGCTGAGGATGGAGGTATCTGGTGGGGAAGGGGGAAGGCTCCTGGGCTTGTGGGTCTTTTCAAAATATCTGTTTGGGCTTGAAAAACTAGTTTTGACATTGGAGGCTTTTTTCCTTGTCATTTTCACTCAGGGAACTTTTTTCTCTTAAAAACAAACAAACAAAATATGTTGACCCAGAGGAAAAAAAAAATATGAGACAAAGAAGTTACGGCTGTGTTTTAAAAGTGGAGGTCTGTGTTCCCTATGAAGACAGAAAAATTCTTCTGAAACAGAACAGGCATAGTTGGGACTGAGTG
Source organism: Eurystomus gularis (assembly GCA_013400335.1). Taxonomy (NCBI): domain Eukaryota; kingdom Metazoa; phylum Chordata; class Aves; order Coraciiformes; family Coraciidae; genus Eurystomus; species Eurystomus gularis. The sequence goes on along the minus strand of VZZY01007144.1, from coordinate 1,170,760 downwards.
GCTGCTTCTCTGTGTCTGTTGCTGAAGGCAGCCATTTCTGGGACAGAGAACGCAGTATGTGTGTATATATCCGTGTATCTACCTACCTGTTACCTATGTATCTACCTACCTATCCATTCCTTTTTTATATAACCTACTCACTCTGCTGGTACAAATGTCCTAAGTGCCCTAATTTTCTGCATATTAGGATCAGAGATGCCATGTGTTTAGTAAAAATCTAGAAAAAATAAATGATGCCATCTGCCCTGCCTGTGTCTAACCGGGCAGGGGGTGTGGGGTGAGTGCTGTGTGCTGCTGCACGGTGTTTTGCTGTGGGGAGAACTGGATGGGGGGAGAGGAAGGAGGGGGTGGGGGGAGTTAGAGTTCCCCATGGGTGCATGTACCTCACAGTCATGCAACCCTGACTGCAGATAACATGATGTAGTGTTAACAAGGTGGGAAGGAATTCCCTTTGCTGGTGAGTGAATCAGCTGGGTGGACGGGGTAGCATGAACCTTCTCAGATTAGACTCCTGCTCTAGGCATCTCTCACACAATAACGTTCTGGGGTTTTTTTGACTCTACATCATTTTTTGGCTCAGAAACAGCTGCAATACGTACCTAGGCAACGTTGTATGGGTCAGTGTCTGGTGCTCACCTGGAAAAAAGCTGCCATCTGAGCAGGAGCCAAGAGTAATGTCTTCAGCATACAATGTTCCTGCATTGGAATAAAAATGGCTGGCAACTCCCTGTATATTTTTAAGGTTTCCAAAAATAGGTCTAAGTCTCAGGCAAAATGAATGGAGCCAAGACTTAGATGGAAATAACTGGTAAAGTTTGTCTGAAACCGTTAGTGCTGAGATCATCTTCCACATTATACGCCACTACCTGGAAACACGGGCTAGTTTTCTTTTCCCTCTTTTTGGCTGTCTGAGCCTTATGTTCCAGTGCATGGATTCACTTGTACGGTGGAGAAAATTGACTTTATGTTAGTGGCAAGACTGATAGCGTCCTCCCTGCTCTGCTTCTGCTCTGTAGGAGCCTGAATGCCTGGAGCACCAAGTCAGTCTTGGAGCCCCAGGGAAGCAGAGGGATGTTAGATTATAAGAAGCTGCTCTGTGTGTGTGAGAGAGAAGGCTTTCTAATCACAATGGCAAGTGAGAGAGAAAGTCAGGGAGAGATGAGTGAGAGTGGAGGCTAACTGGAGGGTAAAACCTCTGCGGAGGTGCACACATGTTCCAGGAGGAATTTGATGTCAATCAGTGAATCCTGAGTCCTTGGGTAAGCCCGTGGCATTTTGCAGAGGAAGAGTAATTTAGGTGCTAACTTCAGAGCTGCAGTTTGGTGCTCAGTGCACACATGCTGGCCTGGCTCTCAGGGATGACTCAGATGGCCTGAGGCTGAAGGTGCTATTCTGGCTGCAGTTTAGACTGTCTTCCTCTGAGGTTACTATCTCTGCAGAGATACCAGTAAATCTGCATATCTCCTTGCTCCCCAGCTCCGTTCTGCCACCCTGATCCAGGTTAAAATCCATCCTGTTAAAAATGACAGGTAAGCACGTCTACACTAACAAGTAGTGTGGTGTAATATAAGCAGATCTGGAAAACAAAAGATCTGTAGAAAATGTTGCTTTGGCTGCAACAGGGTCCTCCTCCACCACTCGCTTGCTGATTCTCTTATCCACATGTGGACACTCACACAGCACAGGGACTGTATCCTGCTGCCCTTGGGGGGCTACTGACACCCTCAGGTGGGAGCAATGCCAGGATCTGTTACTCTCTCACTCTTATTTAATTTTGAATCTTGCAGGTAAGCAAGGAAGGTTTTAGGCCAACAGACTGCACCACACACTTCCGAGGATGATCCGGATGCAGAAGTGGGTTACTGAGTGTTCAAATCCTATTGTCCAGTGGTACAGGTGTTTTCTACCTGTGCAGAGTGAATTGCTTGGATACGTGATCCTGACTTTCCAGCTGTTCTCAACACCTATGCAACATAAGCACATCGACACTTTCCAAGTAAAGGGGCATATATTAGACCCATTACCATGCATGATGATACAAAGTACTAAGATGTGGAGAGTGAGACTCCATAATCATCTGCCTCTGTTGTGCAGATTTGCGGTTGGTGGGATTTGGATCGGACTCCTCTGCAGTTTTTCTCTTTTTATGTATCACAGAGCCCAGAACTAGGGCTGACAAACTAGTGGCACTTGTGCAAAGAACTGATATTTCTAATAAATTTGGGACCAGTTGCCAAGATAATTTGCAGTCATTTCATTATTCTCAGTGGGTTAAATTCAGTCCGGATGCAATTCGGTTATTTCACTGAAGATACAAGATAAGTATTTTGCAAGGTCTCCTTCCTCCCTGATTGCAGAGCTCCTCCTTTGTCACCCCATGAACAAAATGCAAAGAGCCCGGCCAGTCTCTGCAGTTCTGCGTGAACTAAAGCCTTTATGGGTGAACAGTAAAACCATCACACTCTGCCCAACGTGTCACAGCACTGCTGTGCCTGTCTTCACTATCTTCTGTCACGATCAGGCTCTGTTTGTAGCTAGAGACTCCTGCTGCGACATCTCATTGTGTGTGTTGGTGATCCGAATGGCTTCGTGAAGGGTTTAATTTTAAACAGCCTAACCACATTTACCTGAAAATCCCTCTCAGAACTGGCTTTGTTCTGGTTCCTGCTGAGTAACACTCGGTTTCATCCTTCTGAGGCCTTTTTCACCATCTTGGACTCTCTGCATACAATTACTCCTGATCATGACTTGTTGAAGCTTTCAGAAAAAAGCAGTGTAAATGTATGCATTCCTGATAGACTTCTATCCAGTGGTTACCCGTATCAGAGCCAGCTGGGGCCTGGTACCCAGCCCTGGACGTTGGACTGGGCACTCACATTCTCTGGCAGGAATGGAAGGAAACGCCTGGTGGCCTTTATTACAATCTCCGAGTTCCCAATCTCTGAGTCAGAAAGGCAGTGGCCCTACATGGTCATCACACTAGTACCATCATCTTGGCTCCACACCAGCCATCTGAGAAGGTGGCAGAGCAGGATAGAGGGAGGGAGAAAGCAGAAAACTCCCAGAGAGCCTGTTTCTTTGGGGCACTGAAACTGTGAAGATCTTTCCAGAAGATTCCAAGTCACCTCCCTTTCTGCAGCAAAGCCCATTAATGTTGCATGTAAGTTCTTGCTGGTCTGAGCCCTCTTGAGTAAAAGATTTGATAGATTTTAAGCCTACAAAGCTTTGGATTGTCCTGTTAAGAAAGTAAGGTGGATGAAGAACAGAGCAAAGCAAGGTGGATGGAGAACAGAGCAACAGGTTTTGTTAGATTTTGGAGCTTTAATTGGTTTTTCTGTCATGGTTTGTTAACAGTGAGGCTTTTCTCATCTAGGCAGCTCTGGTGAGTGTTCCACAGGCTTTGTGGACTGCCTCAGAGGGGTAAAATGCAGAGGGTAATGTAGTATTTTACCTCTAGCTCCCTGCGTCTGGTATGTGTTTAGTTGACTACAGTAAACACTGAATGGCCTCTGAGAAATACATATGAGTAAACATGTTTCCTTTTGGATACATATCACACCATTAAACCTATCAGAATAAATACTGTTGGAGCTAGTTTTTAAATCAGATGTCTTTTCTGAAACTGAAAGCTCTAGCTTGGTTCCTCCCATCACCCACAGGAATAATTTCTCTTCACTACTTTGCGATGGAACAGACCAGCGGGACTTACCCCACCTCCATGCTCTGAGGGAGGAGGCACCAGGGTCAGTCTCCAAAGCTCACATTGTTCTCATCCTACACAGATCTCAGACCGTTTCTACCTTAGTATCTTTCACCCAAACTGGCAAAATATCTCCACATTCGTTGTTTTGTCCTTGCTAGTTTTGTTATCTGTTATTTGGGCTGTAAATATTTGGAGTGAGGTCCCAGAATATCCATTAGAATTCCCTTTGTTGCCTCTATTGCTGCAAACAGTACAAGGTGTAGAAAGCAAGCAACCTATGAGCATTTGCTCCCATATGGTACATAGAAAGAGCAACTGAGGAGACTGTTCTAGCAGATGGGAGGTTCTTAGGGCATTGTGTACATGGCACACCTTCCTCTGGCTTGAAAGTCTCCTCTTCAGCCTCCTCTTGCACTTACAGCGCATCCTCAGACACACAGGGTGAGGTAAGAGGTGTGGGCCACACAATGAGTCCCCTGTCCTGCATTCTCTCTTGTTCCTTGCAGGGGCCTCATTGGCAGTGGGGGGCTTATATGCCGGAGGGATCTAGGGCTTTACAGAGCATCTGGCAGACTCAAACCCCTGGGAATTCCAGGCAGTTCCAGCTATTTCTGCCCTGGGGAATGGACAAGCCAGGAGCTGGGATCATACACTGCAATGAGCTCCATTCCCCGAGTCAGGAAGGGGGGCAGAAAAATGGGGTCACACATTCAATGGCCACATCAGCTTCTGCCCTGTCACCGCAGCTGAATTGTTCCTGGAACATAATTATTCTCAGCCTTTCCAAACCCTGCCTCCCTAGATGTGGCATGCTCTCCCTTTCCTTTGCCACTCTCATCCCCCCAGCCTGAGAATCCCTGCAAAGGACTACCATGATGCTTAAGGCACACAGGCGTTGCAGAGGCAAGGGTGTTTGGAAAGAGTGATTGTGTTGGTTTGGGAGAGGGGCAGTTCAAGTTATCCAACATCAGTGCAAAAAACCCCTGTAAATTGGTGCAATGGACCCTTGTTTAAGTGCTCATGCTAAATAATTCTGTTATTTCAGACCAAATAATTTACGTGCTTTTTCTGCTGAAAAGGAGGTACTACAAAAGGTTTGATGTAAATGAAACCAAGACAATAAATCCCCAGCGAAATACCAGACCTCCTCCCAGGAGAATGCTTAATGTCATCCTGGTCTAATCTAATTCTGAAATACTTTACTATTATTTGGCCTCGGAGCAGTCTGTAAATAACAGCATTTTTGAGGCCCTGGGTTATGTTGCTCATCTCTACAGCCTCCTGCGGGGAGCTGACACTTCCACCCCTTGGAATCTCATCCTGCAGTCAGGGAGGGGAGGTAACCCCTGCCTGTCTCTCAAGGAATCCCACCGATGTGCCCACTCTCACACAGCCGGGCAGGGGGGGCTCAGCAAGGCGGGGGCTCGCTGGGGCCATCCCTCCTCGGCAGCTGGCAGAGGAGAGGGCTGCGGGGGAGGCGAGGTCCTGGTGCAGCCCCTCCGCAGCAGGAATTCCTCGGGACACTGGAGCTGGAGCACCACGTGGTTCAGATGTTTCAGATGTCTTGTCCTCCCCCTCAACAGGGAAGAGGAAAAGGCAAGGAAGGAACAGGAAAGGAAGTAAAGCCTAGAGACTCATGTGTCTGTCACAGGGACACCTTGTCTTTCCAGGTGGCATGAAAGGTATTTTGTTTGGCTATTGGTACAAGCAACAGAGAAGAAGGACAAGGGAAGTGTCTGGGGTGAGAAAGAAGTGTCTGTCAGGCTGCAGAACTCTGCTTTGTCTCACCCCTTCAGACAGTTTGTAGACTGACACCTGGTTTATGGCTTTCTGTGCACAGGGCTGATGCCTGGCACACTGTGGCTGGGAATAAGGTTGCTTTGGGTCTGATTGTTTCACGGGCACGGGGCTTCACTTGCATCATGGCTCCTGTCCTTAGCACTATGGAAAAAATGTTGATTTCCTGGATGCTAAACTACAGCTCCTTAAATTTGGCAAAGAAGTAGCTAGATTTTTATCATCTGAAGTTTTGTAACCTTATTGAAAAAGAATGATTAAATCCTCTGAGCAGTTACCTCAGTCTTATGGAGAAATTTTGGAACAGAAGTCCCAAGAGAAGCAGAATCAGGCTCTCCCCATCACGCGTGGTGCTGTTAGCATGGTAATGAAGAACTGTCCAGAGACCCACTGGACTTAAGTGACAAAGCTCACACCTAACATTCCTGGATCCAAACCTGGTACTGTGGGTGCCATCTGTAATTTCTTAAAATCAAAAGCAAATGCCTTTATTATTCTGGATCTCTGTGGTCAATATCAATTTGTCGGAAACAAATGGAACACTTTCATGGAGCAGTCTTGTTTCACAGAATCACAGAATGTCAGGGGTTGGAAGGGACCTCAAAGATCACCTAGTCCAGCCCCCCTGCCAGAGCAGGATCACCTACAATAGATCGCACAGGAATGCGTCCAGGCGGCTTTTGAATGTCTCCAAAGAAGGAGACTTGTTTGACCTAGTCTAAGAAATTCTCAGTGTAAAAATGAGTCAGAAAAGGAAGAAAACTTTGTAGAATTGGCTCTTAGGGACTCTGTGGCTTTTTGTGTAGAAAAGCTACACCAATGTACATCAATCCAACCATACTGATGTTTTTTTCCTATGCAGACAGAGCATAGGCATTCTAGTTTAGGTGAAACCTGCATAGTCAGATGAGGCAAACAAAGCTTATGGACCCCATTTCCATCTCCTTCCAGGTGGGCACAGGAATAGTTCTGTTACTCGCTGTAGTATTGCTCCTAGTGTAGCCTTGGGTGAGGCAAGGCCTTGTCTCTTACAAATCTAATTTTTCTTTTTTTTTATAGGGTAAGGACTATTCTGGATTTTCTCCTTCTCACATAATGCTGCATGGTGAGGAAACATTACATCGAAAAGCAAATCAACACATTTTATAAGCCTCTAGTTTAAAAATTATTTGTGTTATATTACATACACATTTACAACAGTATTATTCCTTGGGGAAAAAAGAGAAAATTCCTTTCTGCAGGCCCTCAGGATTAAATTATGGGTATTTAAAAGGCACTTTGAGATCTTTTGAATGAACTGCAATTTTTAAAGATGTACAAAGTGTTATTATGGATCTGATGTCAATTTGCAACATACCTCAGCTTAATATTATTCCCAGCAGAATCCTGCAATCAAATTAAAGAAAACAGTTTACCCAGCAGGATTCTGATGAACTGCCTAAGCAGAGCTTGGCTTGCTCCCTTCCTGTTTTATAGCTGAATCTGTGTTCTCATATTAACACAATCTTAATTTGTTGAACATGCTGGGAAAAAAGTAGGTATGACATACAGCTAGTCTACATGGTCCTTCCATCAGCTGAGATACTGTGGCCAGCAGGTCGAGGGAGGGGATTCTGCCCCTCTGCTCTGCTCTGGTGAGACCTCACCTGGAGCACTGTGTCCAGCTCTGGAGTCCTCAGCACAAGGACATGAACCTGCTGGAGGGGGTCCAGAGGAGACCACAGAAATGATGCCAGGGCTGGAACCCATCTGCTGGGAGGACAGGCTGAGAGAGTTGGGGTTGTTCAGCCTGGAGAAGAGGAGGCTCCAGGGAGATCTTCTTGCAGCCATTCAGTGCTTAAAGGGGTTGGTCAGAAAGATGGGGACAGACTTTTAGAGGGCCTGTTGTGATAGGAAGAGGGGTGATGGTTTTAAATTAAAAGAGGGATATTTAGACTAGAGATAAGGGAGAAATTTGTAACGCTGAGAGTGGTGAGAGCCTGGCCCAGCTTATCTGGAGAGGTGGTGGATGCTCCATCCCTGGAAACATTCCATGTGAGGCTGGACAGGGCTCTGAGCAACCTGCTGTAGTTAGAAGATGTTCCTGCTTATAGCAGGAGGCTTGGACCAGATGACCTTTAAAGGTCCCTTCCAACCCAAACCACTCAGTGATTTTGAGATGGCTTGGAGATTGAAGACGTTTAGCAGATTTGACAAGAAGGCACAAATTCAAGGAAAAATAGGAAGATACGCTTCTACTTGCCTTAAAAAATAAGATGTTATATTTATTGAGAACATTTAATTTCCTTCTTCTGGACACAAGTTCTTTAATTTTAAAAGATTATTTTAAAAAATTTATTTTCTGGGAGAAAACAGACTTGAGTTGCTGTTTGACAGTTATGTTCAAAGTCCCAAATGAGATGAGACGGCTTATTTAAATCCCTGCAAAAATGCTGGGACTTGATTCCCCGCATCAGTGGGTTCCAAAACACCGGTGGCGTGGGAAGCTTTGGCAAGCCATCCGCAGCTGGTCCTCCAACTATTTTCACCCCTTAATTCTAATGCCCGTTCACAGGACGTGGTTATGGTGGTGTCCTCTGAGGCCACCGGAAGACCAGCGGTGGTTCACCTGCCGAGCTTCGGGGAGCCACAGCCGCTGGTGCTTTGGAAGCCCCCGCAGCGGAACGCGAGTTTTTCGCGAGGCAGCGATGGACACCTCGCAGGGACGGCGATGGGGGCTGCCCGGCCCTGCGCTGAGCCGGCTCTGCACCAGCTGTCACCGGCTCTGTTACCGGCTCTGTTACCGGCTGTCACCGGCTCTGTTACCGGCTCTGTTACCGGCTCTGTCACTGGCTCTGTTACCGGCTCTGCACCGGCTCTGTCACCGGCTCTGTTACCGGTTGTCACCGGCTCTGTTACCGGCTCTGTTACCGGCTCTGTCACTGGCTCTGTCACCGGCTCTGCACCGGCTCTGGAAGGCCCCGGCGGGACTCGCCGCCAGGCCGCTCGTCCCCGTCCCCCGGCAGCGAGTCCCCCGCAGCCTTGGCGGCGATGGC